>CCAG010023910.1:17500-62372 GCA_001077435.1 Glossina morsitans morsitans | reverse complement strand
GAACTTGTGCGTCGTAGGAAAGCAGTCAAGTCGTAATCTTATTTGAACCGACAAAGATAGAGAGATATGATTAAATCATTTCTACTCTCTTGTGTACCTCGAAAGTGTATCTCCTGTGTGAAAAGTGTTCAGAATTGGTAAATAAAGGTACAAAAAAAAAAACGCACTACTACAGGGTATATTAAGTTAATGCAGACGTATGTAACACACAGAAGGACTTAAGACAGACCCGCATTTTATTACACCACTCGATTCAGAATCATTTTCTAAATCGATCTAAAGTTGTCTGTCCGTCTGATGTCCGTCCATATCTTTTTGTGTTCAAGCTGCAGGTCGCAATTTTTGAGGTATTTCGTTACCAAGGACGAATACTATTAAAAATCCCTTAAAAATCCCTTAAAAAATTTGCAATCTTCAAAATGATTCCGTCAAAGGTGGCTAAGTATTCGTATTCCGACATTGTAAATTGGTGCGAAAATTTAGAATCGGCTTGGCCAATTTTTCGAACCACCCATATAACCTTTTCTACCGAAACTGAATCTCTTTATATGGTAAGAAGCTCGAATTTTCAATAATTTATGGCGAAAATTAGCTCATAATAGTAAATTGAGAAAGAAATCCATTTTACCGACTTTGGACCACATAGGTATATTTTTTGGATATCACCACATGTTTCTCTGAAGAAGAAGTAATTATAGCATTGTCAGCATTGAAACTTTGTAATTATCCTTGTCCTGATGGCGTTCCGTCGTGTGCTGATGTACTATGTTCTTCCCTTACACATATTTTTAATGTTTGTTTGGAAAAATTAATGTTTGTTTCCATCGGTTTGGAAGAGTAGTTCTATCTTACCTCTCTATAAAAGTGGTTCTCGAAAACTTATTGAGCATTATAGCGGAATTGCCAAACTTAATGCACTGCCCAAACTATTTGTATCACTGATAGCAACAAGGCTTACTCCGATTTTAGGGTCAATTATGTCGCACTGTCAGCACAGCTTTCAAGAGGAAAATCAACGTCTACTAACTACTTTTGGTGTTTTGTAATCCAACTTACAAGACATATTCTGATCATAAAAAATAAGTTTTTTCCACTCAGTATGATTGCCTGGTTCATCCTGGCTATCTCCCTGATCGTATCCAAAGGGTTGTGCTGAATTCTTGTCAATCCAAACTAATTGACGTCACTTCTAGTGTTCCTTAGGGCAGTCGTCTCGGCCCGCTTTTGTATATTTTATACATGAATGACCTTCCGAAGTGCATTCAACATTCCCGTGTTTTAATGTTTGCAGGCGACGTTAAACTGCCCCTCTCCTTTCGCACAGATAGGTGTGTGTTCTGTGCGACGACAACCTTGGAAGCATTATTTTCCTTGAGGAAGGATAGTCAGGCTTGGCCGTCCGGGACGTGTGGAGAGTCCGAAGGCAAGAGCGAAAAGCGTACAGTATGAGATCACCCAAAGCTGTATAGCTTGGTGTAAGTTCTGGTTTGAACGATAAGCCAAGAAATTAAAGGATGTCCACGGGGGTCAGGTTGCCCAAAGTTGGATTGCTCTGGCAGGATGATGCACACAACCCATCGGAATGCCGGAGAATGCCTTCTTGCCTGACCGCTAGGTACGGCCCTTCGGGGAGTATTCGTGGTGGCTGTGGTTACCCCAAAGTCTCGCGGGGAGCTATTGAAGAGATGCTTAGATAGGCCTCGACGTAGACCACTAAGCGAGAATTTGGCCCACACCCATCTTCTATTGCGGTACTTCAGGGTAGAAAGGCCCCCTTAAATGGGGATTGTCTTTCTCCCTGGGGGGTCGTCAATCAACTTACCTCGATTGCCAATGGTTGTAGGCAACCCGTCTGATTAAGACACATGTCAGGTGCAGACGTAAAACACACAGAGCAATCTGCCCCTCTCCTTTGAGTCAATACGTAGTGCTGAAAAAGCTTCTTCGGTCTGATCTTGAGAGCCTGTGCTCACGGTCTCCAACCAATGGTACGCTGGTGAATTCAAACAAATGCAAGGAAATGTTTTTTACATCGTGTAATACGATGCCTTCTTATTATCGTATTGACCCTGATCGTATCTTGGGAAATGTCTGCAATTGCAAAGACTTGGGAGTTGTTTTTGATTTAAAACTCAAGCTTGACAGTGATATTGAAGAGTCCGTTAATAAAGGTGGATCCGTTTTAGGGTTTATAAAAAGTGGTCTAAAGAATTTAAAGACCCATACATTACGAAGTGCTCATATATTTTTTTTTAGTTAGACCAGCTCTTGAATGCACATCGGTAGCTTGTTATAGATGCCAGATTGATCTCTTGAAGTCTATTCAAGGGGACTTCTTGATGCTTGCCTTACAAGGTTTGGGATGAGATCTTGCCCTATCTCTTCCACCGTATAATAATAGATTGAAGCTCATTGATTTGCTCAGCCTTGAAAAAAGGCGTGAAATTTTGGGTGTAACCTTCCTGAAACCCTTAAGCTAATAAAGGATGATGTTTAATCGCCGCTTTTATTAGAACTTCTTGATATTCACATCCCTAGAAGGATGTCAAGACGTTTTGTGCTCTTGCAGCTACCACAATGCCGTACCATTTATGAGTTGATCAATCCGTTTCGGATAATGTGTAAGATGTTCAACGAGCATTACCACTTACTTGATCTGTCCGTTTTGTCCGTTAAAAAGATGAAAAGCATTATATTACGTAACTAACTGCTAAACACCTTTAAGTCCTATATATATATTTAGGTAAATTGAATCGAAATACTCCTTGGTTCGATCCGATTTCTTCGCATATGCCAGTATCTTAATTTAGAGCTTAGATAAATTTTGTTGCATAGTATATGTTGATCTCATGTTTCTATTCACTTATTTTATGTACATTTTGTATTACATTTTAAGTGACTTTGTAGCTTACATTCGCCTAATGACTTGGTCTGTAGCGGAATTTAGTTAATTAAATAAATAAGAAAATTTGTACATTATAGTAATTAAATAAACAAATTAAGTGAACATAATTTTAATCGTATTTCTTGGCTCGACTCCTTATGATGAGATATCTTGTATGGAGTTATAATGAAAATTAATACGCAGTAGCGTTTCAGCAAAAAAATGAACGCTAGAGAATTTGGATCACGTAGGTCTATATATAGGCGCTATTACGAAACGCAAATTCTTATGTGGGGAGCAAAATCTAACCTTCCAATATGTGGACTTTCATGAAATGAAAGCATGCTTTTGCATCGAAATAATGCGTACTTATTGATCTATTATAACCAAAACGGACGAACAGCGGAACTGTACTAAGCGAAGTGGGGTAGAGTCAGCGTTGTGCGACTGTAATGTTCTTGCTTGTGTTTTTTTGTATATGACCAACTATTCAGGGGGAGGTCGCTTATACGCGCAGGCACGATGGTGAACATGAAGAGTTTGAAAGGTAGAGAAGGATGGAAGGGGAGAAAATTGTTTACGCGTACGTTTATTTTCAATGTGAAAAGGTGAAACCCGCTGACAGATTGTTCCAAAGGCGCGCAATACAAATATGCTAGCAACTGTTTTGCAATTTTACATTTCGTAGATTCTTAGACGTGAGGCTTTAAGCTCCCGTGGTTCATTTTATTTTATTCGTCTAATTGACAGAACTTTTCCTTAAAATTTGTAAATATACCTCATACCACTTGTTCTGCAAAGGTATATAACGTTTGTGTGGATATATGCAGCACTCAGAGATGTGAACCGAAAATGTAATATTTCGTACATTTTTTTAAGCCTATCCATCCTTCTGATGTTTATCCATGTACTTGTGAGTTCTGTAATATTTCTCTGATGATAAATAAAACTTTAGCGAACTCTATGAATATTGAAGATTTTTCTGGAATTAACTCCGTTTTAAATGAATTTTATTTATAAGAAATTAGCCAACAGGGCTTAGGGTTTAGTTTTCAGTTGAAAATTGGTTAACGTGCTGTTTTCACACATTAAATTGCTATACTAAGTTTAGTCTTCTTACGCGAATGCCTTTTGGTACAAAAATTCTGAGAAAAAGCAAGCCTTTAAAATGCAACTAAGTCTAGCTTTTGGTATTCTTTGCCGAAAATACGGGGGACAGTAGGGAATTGCTCGACAGTGGAAATAACGTATTCTGATTTTGAATTAAGTCGATCCAGATAGTGGAACCCTTCTCATATTAGACTTTTTTAAACAGCAGTGTTTGTATAAAGCTGAGATGATCAATTTTTACTAAATCCTTAATCTACGATTGTAATAAGCGGGATGCTTTAAAACATTATTTGATAAACGGCCTTGCTTGCCTATAAAATTTCAATTTGGTTCAGTTTTAGAAAGAAATCGTGCGAGGGCAAAGGATAAAAATGGGCAAAAGTGCAATTCATCTCTTGAACTAACTCTCTAAGGGCTTACAATGAATGCACTGCAGTTTTACGACGTGAAGCATCAGGATAATTGCCGGTTATCAAAGTTTCGATTTTATCGTTGTTTGGAATAGAACTAGTCTTGGTCCACTATCTTCTTTTGGCATTTTGTCCACTTTATACTACTTTTTCACTTTTACTTTGACTCGTATGAAAGACAAGTAACTCTTCAGGCGGAAGTTGCTTTCTTAAAGAAAGAACGGTGTGCGTTAAAATTCCTCGCCGTGACTTGGTATATGGCCACCGTGTATAGGAACAAAAAAACTAAATAATAGAGAAATAGAGAAATGAAGAAAAAAGAAATAATAAAAAGTCTGCGACATCTTCGGATGAATCTAAATCTAAATCTTATATATCCCCTTATAAATAAGCCTTTCTCTCGTAATTAGTAAGAACGCTAGATTGGAAGAAGAGAGAAAACCAATAGTCTCACTTGTTGAGACTGTACTTAAGTACAATTATTAATTGAATTTCGTTTTCTCCCTCGTTCCTCGTCGCGATTACAAATGTTATGACGAAAACTTAAGAAACTCTCTATATGCGCTGTTAGCAATATATAGAGTTTCGTTGTTCACAGACTCTAAAAGCTTGTTTGTAAATGTTATGGAGTTCCGTGAAAAATAATCTTTTAAACCAAACCTAAAGCAAACCGTGTTTCTTATAATGTAACTAACAACAATAATAATAATAATAATTTGATGATCCTTATTAACGTTGTATTAAATGAAAAAACTTCAACACTTTAAATATCTTCTAAGAATTAATAGAAAGACAAAGAAGAAAAAATAAATATAAAATAACTGAAAGTTATTAAATGAAAGACGTGACTTAAACCAAAGTGTCACTGTCGCCATCAACTCAACTGTGTATAGTCTTCGTCTTTGCGGTTAAATATCAAAAAAAAAAAAAGAAAAAAAAGAAAAAAATCAGATAAACGTGACATTTTGATGTAGTGATTATGTCAATGATGCTCTTCTTCACCGTCGTCATCGAATCAATTTTATGCCCACCCTTGAAATATTGCGATCTAATACAATTCTCGTTACGTTTGTAACATTCAAAATATTTTCATCTTAGACTTTAAATGCTATTTCTAATGTCAAGCAATAGCAAATTTTAAGTGCATTCACATAATATATCCATCCATTTGCCCGCCCGTTCTTTCTGTTTTTGTTATTCTGCTTTTCCTTCTTGTCCATATGAAATATCAAAATCGAAAAAAGAAAACAATTAGTTAGGGGATTTCCACAGGGAAAAATTTTAAAGTCAACTGCATTTCTAGAAAATCTCACTAAATCGCATCAACGACTCTAATTAAGAAGAGAAAATTGGAAAAAAAAACAATTGTTTCTTTCTTAACTCCTACGTAAAATTTAAGAGCCTTGTAAGTCTATGTTTTGATAATTAAGCTGATAATTTAAAACCGGAACCGAAAGCTGTAAATCGTTACGGTTTTAACACGAACCGTTTTGCATTTCGTGTACACTAGAATTAGTTCCAGAATACCCTCAGCAACTGGTCCAACTTCATGCCTTTAAATTAAGCAATCTTCGAATAATAGTAAAAAAAGAACCAGCAACCATCCATAGGATAGGACCAACTACGAGCAGTGAGAAAAGTTGATACTTTTTCGTTCTTTACCAGACGCTTCATCGAATTCGTCATGCTGTTGCATCTATCTTACGAAGACAAAGTGAAATATCGAGTTGCATCAGTTGTTATGACCTATTGTCACGGCAAAGTGATGCGAACTTTCGAACAGTCCCGATCTAACTTATAACGGTCAGAGACTTTCCCTAGTCGCCTCTAGCCTCACGTAGTCTACCGGCAAACGCGGTTCTGGCCATATTCTCTAAGCATCTCTGCAGAAGCTTTTAAGACTGACCAGAAGGTAGCTAAAATTTTCTACCCCATTCGGTCCCATTCTATTCAAGAGGTTAAAAGGTATAGTCTGCTAAGTAGTACATTGGTCCATAGTCGAGAAAAAAATATCTTTGAGGTCAGGAATGACAAAAAAAGCCACAAATAGTGCAAAAAAGACTGTTGTGATCTTTCCTATCACACTCGATTATGATTTTGTCCCTTTTACGGATTAAGACCTTCCCCTTAGTCTCATACGATTTCTTGAAATGCCTCAGTAAAGCATCGGTCATTTAGGCACCTGGTAAGATTGAACGCCTGGTAGGTACTATCTGCAAGCGAAGTTTTGTCTTTTTTTTTATTCATTTTGTATAAGTTTTCTAAAATGATGTGTGGTGTCTAAAATTCATTTCATTATTGCCTGGATCGTTATGAAATGAAAAACGCTTAAAAAGCCGGCAAGATGAGCGCGCATTCAAGATATTATTTGTACCAAAAAAAGTTCTATGGAAAATAAAAAAAAGAAACGTTAGCTTTTCCATCGCTGTGTGCCACGACAAACAGTAAGATATGGTAACGTTAATTTTTAAACAGAGAGTGAACAGACAGTCGCTGAGATAAACAGTCTGGATATTGTTGAGTTTCTGGGTCAAAAATATTAAGCAACTAACCAAGCAACCAGGCAAGCAGACTGACATTCTGTCTCTATCTTATTTATTTTTTTTTTTTCCTTGCTCATAAGTATATTTAAAGAATAGTATGGGCAGCAGTGTAGAAATATACCAGATTGCATTGTGGGATGAAAGCCTAGATATAGATGCACTTAGATGCACACAACAGACACAGTTGCTTGAAAGGCATGCCAAGCCATATCATGCCATGCATGTTTGACTCGTCCAACTGACACAATCTCCTCTTCATATATATATATATATATATATATATATATATATATATTATATATATATATTGCTTTTCTTTTTGCGGTTGCAGCTGCAGCTGCAGCAGCTGCTGTTTGTTACTCTAGCTTAAGCAAAACAGAATCAGAACCGAATGTCAATGTATTGTATGTCTGGTACTTTCTTTTCCACAAACTGAGTCACGCTGAGATTACATTTTTTTAAAAGAATATAAACTTCCTTTTTATTGCTGTTTTTTGTTTTTGTTGTTGTTGTTGTCTTGCCTTTCAGCCAAATAAATTTTGCATGAATAATTTACATTTATTTCCAAATTTACTTTCTAGTTAGAAATATTCTGTATTTGTTTGTGTTTTCTGTTTTGTTTTGCGTTTTTCTCTTTTATGCTTTTTTCTTTCATTTTCATGTAATTGCATAAACTTTCCCTATTGTTCTTCCGTGTTTCTGATTTGAAGTATAACAACCATAACAATTTGTTAAACGTTGAGCAACAACAATCATCGTCTTTAAGTTAAACACAAAGAGAAGAACATGTTTCTTCTTTATGTGCACTTATATATATATATATATATATATATGAATAAAGAGGCGGATGCGTTGCACATTCCATTCACTTTTCTTGGATTCATTGTTTTTCTCTCTTTACTTCTTTCTTTGTGTACAAAATAAAATCAGTATTTTAGCTCTTTTTTTTCTCAAATTACTTTTACAGCAATTACTCTTGTGGTAGTTGTTAAGGATTTTTTAATGGATGATTTTATACGTGTACGATCGTAGTGAAATAATTTTTTAATTTTCTACTTGCGTTATTCTCAACCGTACGTATTCGATTTTTATACCCTACGCTATATGTGATCTAAGGGTATATTACGCATTTGTGGATGTGTGCAACAGCCAGAAGGATTTGCGGTAGACGCAATTTTTATTATACGGACCGATTCAGAATCATTTTCTCGATTCAAAGTGATTTTGAATCGAAATAAGCGTGTCTGTCCGTCTGTTCTTTTTCTACCCTTATATTCAACTTATGGGTCGCCATTTCTAAGATGTATTGATGAAATTTTGTGCATCGAAGTGTTTTGGCTCAAGGACGAACGCTATTGAAAATGTTTCCCATCGAATCGCTTTTTCGCCCACTTTGCACATTACGCCTTTATGTGAGAAGTCATTGTATAAATAAGTATAATTAATTGTGGGCCGTGAGCTCACTATAGTGCTTTTACTTGTTATTATGAAGAAGAAGTAAAGAAGTTCACGTTTCACTTTTGTGTATTCCGCTCATCCATCATGAAAGGATGACGCAATACTTACGCTTAACTTTAGCTGTCGGGAAATAGAATTTTGAAAGCAATTTCGAATCGAACTCTACAACAACAATGTGAACAAAAACTTAAATCGATTTTCAATATATTTTCGTCTATTTGCAAAGCAGACCCAATTTCCATTACTATATATACTTCCCAGGCAAACAAGCAAGCTTCAGACCTAGTAATAAGGGCGTGGTCACCGAACAAACATAAGAATCACGGCTATGCTTACTTATAATCTGACTCCGACAAATTGCTTATATTTACTACATAGTACATAGTACATAATAGTGTATATGTATATATATATATATACATATATATATATATAAGTATGCAAGTAAGTGCATAAGCGTTACAATATAAATATATGATTATGTTAGCATGTAAATGTAAATGTATATAAGTATAAATGTAGAGGTAAATATTATTCAATTTGGTCGAATATAAGCGAGAAAGAACAAAAGTTTAAGATCAAATTTGTTGCTGCCCCGACGATTTTCATGAATAGACAGATGATGGAAAACGAATTGAAGAGGCATCGAAAGGATCAGCACACATGGCATAACATGACAAAATCAACTCCGCCATTTATGGTGTATGAATATCTATTTACTTTATAGCCAATTCCGATGCGTGAGATGATCTTTAGTTACAGAGAAGAAGAAGAAGAAAGAGTCAGTTAAAAATTAAAATTTAATCTTCAATCTTAATAAAGTCCTCTAATCAAAGGTAAATGTTTTGCATAAAAATTATTGTTTGTGCTGTGTGTTTTAATCATTCATTCATTCATGCATTCATTCATTCACAATTTTCATTTAAAACTAAATCCTTTCTCTTTATTATGAGCCGAGAAAATAAACAGACAACCACACCTCTTCTTTTATGTCATGGAAAATGAAAAAAATAAGAGACTTTTTTTTTTCAAGCACGATTTCTTTCAAGTTCTTTGAAAGTACAATTCGGGTGTTTTTTCGTTATGTTTTGAATGTAAAATACACAGAATTTTATGCAAAACTCGTGACTAATCAACATAAATAAAAAAAAAAAAATTTCTGTTTTTTCCCCCAACCCGGTTCAATTAGATGAAAATGTATTTAAACGTAGTTGTATTGCCTGGCTATATGGGGTACATATTTGTATGTTTATGCATGCGTGCGTGTGTCTATCTGTGTGTGTGTGTGTGTGTGTCCTTAGAGGAAAAACTTCAAGAGTTTTTCAGCAACTTTGTTGGTATTTGTATTTATCTTTTATGTGCGGTTTGGGCAGTCATATCAAATCATGTCTTGTTATTAGTTGGGTGAGTGTGTCTTTGTCTTCACTTGAATGCATTTTTTTTTTCTTTGATTATGTTTGCTTGCTTGTTTGTTTCTATTTGTGTGTGCGCAGAAAAATTCAACAAAATACCTCTCACCTACATTTAGAAAAGTGAATGTCTCGGTTTATTTATTTATTTTATTTATTTTTTTTTTGCTCTTTTTTTTCTTTCTTTGCACAACACTTGGTGTCGGCATTTGCCTGCTCGGCGTAGCAGCTCATGTTAATATACATGACTTTATTAAAATTGTAATGAGTTCATTTTACAACAAATGACTAAAGCAAATTACAGATGAGAAAAATTAGACCAATTTTTTTTTTTTTTTTTTGTTTATTTCATATACTTTTACTGCTCTCGAGATGACTGCATGACAGCATGAAACGTTTACAAAAACATCTTCGTAAAGGAATTTTTTTTTTTTTTTCAATATTACGAAAAAAATTGTAATTATCATCAAGAATTTCGGAAATTCAGAAATATATTATTAAATTTTTACAGTTCTCCTCAGTGAAATGAAAAATTTTAATTATTTTGAAATATAAATATAAAACATATAGACAAACCGTTGTTTAGTTTTGCTAGTGTTTATCTCACTTTTAGTCTTAGAATTTATTCCTTTCATTTGAATAAATTACAACAACGACGAATATAGAATATATTTATAATCTTGACAGCAAATTGAAGACAGTAGTATGTGTAAGTGTGAAATGATAACACCAATGCATGTTAATTGTATTGTTATTAGGAGCAATTAAATGTTATCAAAAAACTGTCTTAACAACACTTTACGGTTAAAGTGGTAACAGCACGGCTAAAGTACTCGCTAAAGTAAAATCGATTTGCGAATTAACAGATAATCCAACATAGAGCGTTAATCATGGCAAGTAAATCGGCGTTAACTAAAGTGATAAACGTAAAGTAAAAGGGCAGTTTTATAAGTCAGCTCTTATATGCATTTAGTTTTTACCGTGAGCCCAATTTCTTTCATCTGCATTGGAAATGTTTTGATTCTATTCTAGACGTAGGCAATTAAGAATAATTCAATTCACTCATGCAATTTTTACAAACTTTTCCGTTTCTGTTCTTTTACTGCAACTGCCACATATTTTCTTAGATATGAAACTCTTGGTTTTCGAAAGATCGTCGCCTGATCTTCTAAAAATGGGTGCGACCAGCCATATTTTTAAAGCCATAATACAGCATAGCAAGCGAAAAGAGCAGCAAAGAAGATTGAAATTGCGAACGAGAATAAGCGGTGAAAATAAGAGAAAGAAAACAGCAAAATGTTCAATGAAGCGAACTGCGAACTTGGTGTCGGGTTGATTTGACTTGGGACGAACTCACTGGACGCAAAAGAAGTGAACTATAGGCTATATGCTAGACTACTTGCAATTAAAGCACAATGGAGTCGAGCTGAGTTGAGTCAAGTCCTTTAAAAAAAGAAGTGATATATAGTTGGTAGAGCCGATTGGGAAACCTTCTTAATTTATAACGCGCAAGTGGCCAAATGGGTAAATGGTCTCGGCTAACTTGGCTCAACGGTTGTTCAAATCTCAAGTGCGGTAGAGTTTTCCATGAAAAGATGATAGCGCTTGAAGACTTTAGTCTTAGAATTTATTTTCATGCGAATTGTTTTACTACGGTTCGGTTTCATCACTAATTGCCATAAACAGAACGTTATTAAGCTACATTAATCCACTACCACTAATAAGACTACAACGGATTGATAACATTAATATCCATTGCCTACCTAGTAAGAAGTTCAATAAGTAAAATTTCTCATCTATTGGAAACGTATAGCTGTGGTGTTGATTTTTGAAGCTCTCAAAACGAAATTACTCAAACAAGAAATGGACGGAATTACAGAATCGCGATATATTTGCTAGTCCGAAAATATTTATTCTTCAATTACTTAGTGGATTCAAATGCGACTACTTTACAAAAGTCCACGCCCTTGCATCCGTTGGGCATTCAGAGAACATTGAAATTAATTTACTAAAGAAGGCAGTTACCATTATCAAGTTGACAACTTAAGAGGAATTGAAATTGAGGTGAGGCATTCTTCAAGTATGAACCCTAATGCTTCCTGCTTATTTCGACACCTGGCCCGTTAAGACGCGGTTTCGTCTTTTTTTGCTTTCGTTATGAAGTCTCAAATATTGCGGAACGATTGCAATAAGGATGATGTTGACGGAAGGTTAAGTTATATCATAAAAAAAATAAAAACTCGAGCATACTTCTAAGCGTTCCGCGTAAAACAAAAAACATAATATACCCCAGAGAGGATTTAATTCAGTACTTTTTAAAATTTCGGAAGGGATTTTCTCATCGTTCGCTTGTCGTAGGTGACTGACTGTACGTGTCTTAGCTTTGGAGAACACCATTAACAACTTAGTTTGATACAGTTGTAGAGAAATTAACCGCCAGTCGCTTTTTCAACACTTACGCATCTTTCAAATAAATCACATTACACACTGTCTTTCTGTCTTCTATTTTCCTCAGATTTGTTTCTTTTACTTATTTCACGAACTCACTAATATATTTTTTTTCTTCGATTTATTTAATGCAAGCACACCATTCAAATATGTTAATTTCTTGTTATTGCCTGCTCTACCTACTTAGAAAATGCTATTTATAAAAATCTTTAGAATTTAGCACATTAGATAGGAAAAAAAAAAAAAAAACAACGAAAATCAGTAAATAGCAAACAAAACAGAACCAGATAACACGTTGAGGCCAAGTGTTGCCAGCTAGGCCGGCTACAGGCACTCACTCAGCCAGCGAAATAGAAATACAGAAAATTGCGTGGCTCATGCTTACGCAAGTGTGTTGGAAATCAAAATACAAAAAAAAAAAAAAAAAAAAAATGCGCGCAAAAGAAAATCCAAAAATACTTAAATAATATTAAATGAGTTGAAAAAGGCATGTGGAAGCCGTGTGAGGTTCGTTGACTCATATCATGACGAATTCACTGGGCTACGCTGTCTATAGGCAACAACATATATAAACAATTTGCTGAAGAGCTGGTGTATAGATCTCTCTCTCTCTCTCTCTCTCTCTCTCTCTCTCTACAAGTGTACGTATGTATATACGGTTGGACTTGTGCTTTGAAAATGTTTTTTCTTTTCCTTTCTTTTATTCTCGAGATTGGATTTTCTCTGCTTCCTTCTACTTTCGATAAATTCATTTTGTGCTTGAAAAAATGAAGATGAATGCTTTTAAATTTAAATTATCAAGTGAACTTTAATCTTAAGTTTTTGACCTCGACATTATTTAAAGTAAATTAGTGATATTTTCAAATTCAATTAATTTATATTTAATCCTAAAATGAAAGTTCGTTTTCCATTGTGCGGGTCCAAAGTATTTTGCATTGGCATATCATTTTCATCAACCATTTTTTTATATAGTCTACACTTTGTATTGTAAGAATATAGACTATGTTCTTTGCGGACCTACATATGCACAACAACACACAGCAGAAGTTAGGATACACTCGCTTCTAGTGATGCCAATTGATTTAGCAATCATTTTAAGTCGTCTGTCCTTTCGTCCTTCTAATACCTATCTTTCTTTTCCTATGTTCAATCTCTAAACGAATTCGTTACACTTAGATATTTTGGTTCAAAGACAATCTCTATTATGAACGGACGATATGCGCATTTCACTTAGTGCTTTAGCATTATTTCAAAACGTCTTCGAATATTTCTCGACAAAGAATCGATAAAAAATAATCTTTTCGGGCATAATACATAAATTTTTTAATGTTATGCGACCAATTGTTGATACTCCCTTTTCAATAAAGTTATTATTTTGGTAAATTATTTTAGAAAGCAACAACATGCAATGTATAGAAAATTACTAGACATTCGTGTATATGTAGTCTGCCAACTTTTGAATAAGATTTGTTCACTCTTCGGACAGCCGTTCTTCAAACAAGAGTCTCGAATGAAATGTATGCTCTTTTACAACAACAATATCTAACTTTTAATATGTCATTAAAAATTAATTATTCTAAGATAGGATCACGCAATACAGACACTATTTATAAAACTGTGGTGCAGAATACTAAGGACTCAAGGATTTTTGGTTGTTTCTTAACAACACTTTGTTGGTAAAATTTATAAAATCGTGCGAACATATATTATTATATTAATAAGCGCATCTGATCCGATCTTGAATAAATAGAATATTTATTATTATTACATATACTTATATATATGTAAATATATGTGCTATTATAGATCGCCAGGCCACTAGTGCGTTCGATAATGTCTCGGTAGCAAGCAACTAGTATTACTAGTACATAAAATAATATCAGCGCTTAGGCGAACCAATATCTCTTGCGATATCCATTATGTCGGTTCAAAAAGAATATTTTTGTTTATCGCAACTATGTTGCGAAATGCGTTCATTATGCAATACTGTGGCCGTTACGTTAATCTAGTCGTCATCTACACCTAACTGCTGTAATAATACTGTGCCAATAGAGCAAAGGTTTACTTTGATCTCTGCTAGAGACGTTTTTTCTTAAGAAGATTAGTTTTTTTTTTCTTTTTTTTTTCTTAGTTAACATTAAGTCATTGCAAGCTTCTTGGAGGCGAATCGAAAGCTTAATTTAGAGCCATCAAAAAACAAAAATAAATAAAAAAGTTTTTATCAAATTCATGTTAACGTTCGACAGCACTGCAACGGTGGGCAATGCACGAATGGATGGACCAAAAAATAGGACAACCTTGTCTTGGACTATTCCGGTGATCTCTTGGGAATAAAAATTTGTTCGGCCATTTATTTCAGAACGAAATGAACGAGCCAATGCAGCAGCAAAGTATTGTTCATGGCTGTCCATATCATGGCTTTCCATATCGAAAAAGTATCGCATCTTTTGAGACTGTCCCTACAATGCACCGGAAACAATATTTTTACAAACAATTAAACATCTATTAATAGAATATAAACACTTTATGCGATTCCTTATGTATCATCCCATACGTTACAAGTAGTGTTGTTATCAATTTAATATGTGGTGGATAGAAAAATGTGTCTCCTTTTTTAGAGAGGGCTCTTTAATCTTCTTCTTTAATCTTTGCAAAAGTAATAAGTAATACTATTGTATGTCCATGTGTAGTAGGCGTCCAATTGAAAACTGTCTGTCTATTCTATTTATAAACCTTTTAGATAATTAATATGCTTTTTAAATGTAAGGAAGATCGCTTTGGAATGGTTGATGATCTAGACATGTATTCAACTTAGAGGTAATCTTCAAATGGAACGCAAATTTTTCTTTATTTTATTGCGTACATCTCTCCGTGAGAGTACTCTCTACGTGTAATACCTTGAGGGCCAGAGAGAATTGAGGATAGTTGGAGAGTTCCCGCGTGACCTGACCGTCAGCAAGGGTTATATTTTTAACAGTCGTGCACTCACTACCTGCAACCGCACATCAATCTACGCACTAGGAATTGTATCCAGGAATCCTGGCCTTGGTAGTTGCGCTTTTTAACTAGCTTAACTGGCGGTAATTAATGGCCGTAGAAAGGAATTATAATGCATAATATATGAAACCGAATATCTTAGCTTTTCACTGTTTTTATTTTTGTGCGGGCGATAGCCAGCAAGACTTGGGATAGACTCACTTTTTATTATACTGATCGATTCAGAATCATTTTTGGAATCGTTTTAAGCTTGTCCGTCTGCCTGTCTTGCAATATAGTGTGGTCAACGTAAAAATTTCAATCACAAACTTTTGGGATACTTTGATGAAATTCGATGTACTGACATATTTTGGCCCAAGAACGAACGCTATTGAAAATGGTTCAGATAGGAACGCTTTTTCGATCACTCACACAGGTGTCCATATAACACCTCACTTTAAGAAGTCATTATATATGTAACTGTAGGATGGTGAAGAACACTTATATGGTGGGCCGTGGCCCACTGCAGTATTTTTATTTATTTCAAGGAATGTTAAGTAAAACAGTAGTTTTGCTAAAAAAAACAATGTGAACGATACGATCTTTTAATTAGACATCAATATGAACGGATCAAGCTGGGGCATTAAGTTTCCGAATCACTTATGAATACAAAAATATATCTGCTATGAGCAGTTATTAATATAAAAATTTGTGCTCATATATCAAGACTGTTCGAATATTATATTTGATCCTATAATATTCGCAAATTTTTACTAACTCATAAAGGCCAACAACAAGCAGACGTACGGACAACCATTGCTTCATCGATTCGTATTCAGGAGTTCTCTCTCTCTCCCTCTCTCTATCTCTCTCTCGAACATATGTTTTTATGCTTTGTGATGTTACCAAAGGTAGAACAAGATTAAAATACCCTTTCCATCTGTGACGGTTATGACAATATCCTGTGGAACGTTGAAGGTGAAAAAGCGTTTTTCAAGTTTTCAACAGAAACAGAGAAACTGAACAATACAAGTGGAAACCAGTTGCTTTGTTACCTTGTTAGTTCATTATAAACGTGAAACTTTGTAAGAATTCTTGCTAACATATTTCTTGACCGTCTTTTATTTCTTGCAAAGCAATAAACTTATCAGTTCTTAGTCTAACAAAGATGACAAACAATCGTTTTTCTTTCTTTTTTTTTTTTTTCAACTTTATTGTAAGCCCTTTGTTAACAACTATTTTGTTTTTTTTTTCTTTTTCTTTAAGGTTTTCAAAAACGAGACACTTAACATATCTATTGCTTTTAACAAGTAAATGAAATTTCTTAACATTTTATTTAACTGGAAAATTATTGAAAATGCAATAATTTATCGTTAAGTCAAAAGTGTTTTTTTTTTTCATAAATCCTTGGGATTTTTGTATTTTTCTTCTTTTTGCAAGCGTCTCTTGTAAACTTCCTTATATTGGTGGGGTATCGGCATCATGACAATCGGTTTATTATTTGAAAGATCTTTTCCTGTCTCTTTCTCTGCCTTCATAGGCAGAGAGAAGTCATGTTCGCCTGTTAAGCGTTTTTCTTTTATTTATTTATTTTTTTTTTTATTTATATTATTATTAATTTGAAAAAAAAAAAAAAAATAATTATTTATTTTCATCTTTTATGTCATGACATTTTTCACCTTTTCTTTCTACCCATCACCTAGCATTATCGTCATCATGATGCAAGAGTTCATGGAGATTATTGCGAACAATAAAGTAACAGAAACAACAAAACTAACAAATGCAACAATGATATGTTATTTGATGTAATATTTGACTCTTATCAAGATATAAACGTATATTTAGATAATTATGTGTGTACTCACTGCGACCGTATGAAGGAGTCAGCCGGTCTATACACATATTTACTTTTAACTCTATTATCAGCGATTTGATAGTCGTTGTTATTTTCTATATATAATTTTTTTTCTTTTTCAATTTTTCATTATTTTTCTTTTAATATCCATATATAGAAAATAATGGAGGGAGGCGTTCAATCATCGACAATATCATTATTCATTATGAGCGGTATTTCATTTTCATATTATTATCTGCTATTTGCAGTAAAATACGTTGGCTTTTCAATAAATATTTTCCTATGAAATTTCTTGTGATTGGTGTTTTGAATGGAGTTTCTCTTCAATTAACACACCTTCGTTTACATATAAATATATATTTGTGCCGACAATAAATTACGGGGCAAACCCGCACCATAAAGGGACATATAAAAGAAACCATAAAAATTAATCTTCAATTTTAGATATCTGTGTTTTCCTTTTTTCTCTTTTTAAAGCTTATTTTTTTGTGCCGACATTTTGTCGGAATAATCATTTCTTTTAAACACTTAGCGTAACCAAGCTTTTCACAGATATAACAATAATGTTTCATCTCCTAACCTTCGAAACGTGAAGGTTTATTTTACAGCAACTACTAAAAGTATGCTACGTCTTCTCTAGCAACACATACATCTCAAATATTACGTAATAGATAAGATGTCTATGCGCAGCACTTGCTCTCATAATGCGCATTCCATGCATATGTAAGAATATCCTTATCTTGTGACATCTACAATATCCTCATCGTACCACATATCTCTCTCTCTCTGTCTCTCTCTCTCTCTCTCTCTCTCTCTCTCTTTGTCCGTCTGCCCGTCTCTCTCTCGCTCACTGTCCCCCTCACTTTCTTTCTCTCTCCTTTCTCACAGTCTCTCTGTCTCTCTCTACCTCTCCCTCTATCTCTGTCCCCTCTCCCTCACTCCCCTCTCTCTCACTCCCATTTCTCTATCACTCATTTACCTTATAATTCATTCCCTATCTCTCCATCGATCTATTTTCTTATTCCGCGATCCTCTTACCCAATGATTTAAATCCGTAATGCTTGCTTAAGTAATGTTATTTATTAATTTTTCGAAATTGTCATCTCCATCTATCTTCTAACACTCTCACGTCTCCCATCACAATCACATCTTTATTCATTGATTTATTTATTTTTTGCTTTTTCCTCTTACTTCTTCATCCCCCAATCTTCCTTTTTCCGTATTAACTAACTCCTGTTCTCGCTCTCCTCCCTATCATTCATCTATATCTTTATATATATTCTTGACACTCGTTGTAATTTGCATTAGCGTGCACCACTCACAACACTGAACAAAGATCGAAAAAGGAAGGAAAAGACTTTAGCATTTTGTTAATTGTGTGTGCGCTAGACACGTAAATCAAATTTAACTAGTTTTTAAGCCTAACTTGGGGCAAAGCAAATAGGAAACTTGATATATGGCATAAAGATAAGATAATGGGCCGACATTGCTAAGTATGTTTAGCGCTAATGAAGAATAACTATATGGCTGTTGGCACATAAACACGCTAAGTTCAACATAAAACTTATATGGGGAGTAGTCCAGGAAATGGTCTAAACCGCACTATTTTCAATAGGTTTCGTTCTTAGGATAAAAGAGGTCAGTGCATCAAATTTCATAAAAATTTGTCGAAAATCGCGACCTGTAACGGACAGACATCAGACCGACAGACAGGCTTAGATCAATCAAAGCTATTGGTTCCATTGGTAGAGCCATTGCTGCAAGACCAATCTAGACCCCAGTAGGTACCTAAGAAATATCACATATAGAATTAATGAAGAATTTGCTAAAAGCATGGCGCATATATTTAGAAGAAGACGTTTAAGGCGTTGCGAGGCTCTTTGCGCAAGTGAGCAGAAAATAGCCTTCTCTGCCACAATCGCGTATTGGTGACTTTTTAGCATTTGTATTGAGGCTTGAGCATGAGCGCTTGAAATATATCCTCACGGCGTGGGGTAGAGCTAGAAATTTCATTTCAAAAGATACAATGGTTTGCGCTTCCATATCTATAATTGCATTCCATGGATAATGGTCCAAAGCATTGAAAAAAGATTAGAAATGATTCACTTCGTGTCGGTCTTAACTGCATGAAAAATTCACAAAATCACGTTGAAGGAAAGATAATGTTTAACAAACAAGAGCACAATCGTGGGTCATGGCCTCCCATGAAATACCCTACATCGCCCTAAAGTTATTCATGTAACGACTTTTTAAAACAAGGCAATATGTGGAAAGTGGTCGATAAAATGCTCTTATCTGAATCATATTCAATAGCGTTCATCTTTAGATGAAAGCATGTCGTTGTATCAAATTGCACCAAAAATATATATCAAAAATTGCGACGTGTAAGTGGAACACACAAGTAAACAAGATGGACAGATGGACAGGCGGACAGATGCAATGAATAAAGTGAACCCTGTTCTATCTCAAATCCTTCTGCCTGTTGCATACATCCTTGCAAACTTAATATACCCTTGTACCATAAGTGGTGTAGCGCAATATAATAAGTAACAACAAATTTTGGAAACGGATGATGCGTCTTTGATATGCAGTACGAAAGAAGATATGTCAGAAATTATACGAAAGCAATCGCACGAAACATTATCATTATCATCATTATTATTATTATTTACATTATTATATAATTACTATAACTATTTTAAAAATATTTAATTCATTATTAATATTTTATTTATGGTTTATCTCAGGTAGTGAATCTCTTTCTATTTTCATGTCCCAAGAACATTTATACCCTTTTCAATAATTTGTCTAAATGATTATTTTTCTTTCCGTTACGTTTCGAAGTTCTTCAAGGACCGACGATATTTAGCAATTCGGCGACGATCGTCCAAAACCATTCCTTTTGCAGGCGGCTCCTCTTATTATGGAGATATGTAGGTCGAAGCTAAGTGCATCAAGTCGGATTTATCACGAATTGATTTGATCACGTATGATTGATTGACCCTGAGTCCCTATAGACAGACTTTCGTCTATCGGTCAGATAATTCAATTGAGTTTCAAAAAAGTTAGCTAACTGAATGCATAAATTAATTAATATATTTGACTATCGTTGACCTTTTGTACATGTGTGCTACATCTGTAGCCCTTAATCCATTTACTCGTTTCCTGGAACACCCTTTAAAAGCAAACAAATTTTTTATAGCTTAAATTATGCTGTAAAGCAAGATATTTCTTTTGTTATTGTAAAATTTAACAACATGCGTACGTGTGAAGTTTCAGACAATATAGTTATATGCATAAATTAGATTTAATCTGAATGTGTGCGTGATATATAGCAAAATGTATCGTTGCGTTTGGCCGTCGTTCCCTTCTAATGTTAAACTTTAATGTCTCCTTAACTGACTTTGCGTCGTGTATATAGATATGTGTGGGTTGTGTCTGGTTTAACAAATTAAGTGTAATTGTCGAGCTTTAAAGTGTGTTTGTCATTGTTATGCTGCTTGCTGTTGCTACTTCTGCCGTTCTATACGTGTCGTTCTCCGTCTTACTTATATGGAGATCATCTCTCTGCTATCGCTATTGCTATTATTATTATTATTATTATTATTATTATTATTATTATTACTGTTGGTTTTAGCTAAATGGGCGTAAGATTAGTTAGACTGTTGTTGTTGTTGTGGTTAAAACCCACACAAAAATTTTCTTTTATTAATATATACAACTTTATTATTATAAGGAAAAAATTCTCAGAAAATTATTTTTCACTTTAAATTGGAGTTTTTGTCTTTTCTTTGTTTTTTTTTTTTTTTCAATTTATATAAACACGCCCTCATTTTGATTACTTAGTTTTTTGTATATATAGTAAGCGATTTTAATAACAATTTTTTGCTTATGTTTTCTTTTCTTTTTTTTTTTTTTTGCTTTATTCATTTAATTTCAGGTGTTATACCATGAAATTGTATCACACGCTCGAGTGGTAAGCGCCTGCATAAGAGCCGCCTCTGAGAAAGAGAAACAACAACAGCAATTGCAACAACAGCAACAACAGCAACAATTATTAACTATCAACGATTCCAGTTTAATAGCGGAACAAACTAATTCTTCACTTTCTTCCACGGATGATACAACGACAACGATAACAACGACAACGACAACAACATCAACACCAACAGCAACAACAGGTACAACAAACTCTGATAGCTCAGGTATTGTTGTCGATGCAACGTTAGATGCAGAAAAAAGCCTAACTTTTACTGAAACCGCATCGCCATCTACTAATAGCAGCGGTGAAGCAATTGTCGTTCATCATAATAAAAAAATTGAAAATCAATTAGAACGTTTGCAGAATCGTTATCATTTGTTGTACTTAAAAGCATTCGAAGTTCAATTATGGCTGGATGGTTTATTGCGAAAGAAAAGCATATCAGCGGTAAGTGCTTCCTGTAATTTTACGAAACTTTCCATAGATGCACGAAGTAAAAGTGAATCTTTTGTTTTTTTCTATCTAAAACTTCTACAAGTGCTCATAGGCGGAATGACATTGATTGTGAGATCTTCTTAAAAAAGAGAAAGTCAAACAATGCAAAATTCCGATCTTTTACATCCGTAAAGACTCATTAAAAAGAAACTACTACTAAAGCAACATAAAAGTGCTCAACTTTTTGCTTGAAAACCTAGGAGCTGATGTGTTTTTGTCCATTCTTAATATTTGAGAAATTTAGCCCTATGTAACCCTAGACGAACAGAGCCTTTGACTTTTTGCTGTTTCTTCTAAATGGCGTTATGTGTGTAAGTCGTGAGAGTGGCTCTGTCTGATGTTTTATTGCATCGCATCACAATTTCTATTCTTACCCGCGTGTTCTCATGTCTAATCCTATCCCAATTCTTATTATCACTTCTGTTCTGCTCTATTCCTATTTCTACCACAATTCCCAATCATATTCCTGTTCCTATTGCTACTTGTATTTATATATTTGTGTTTATTTTTTCTTAGTTTCCTTCCACCTTCATATTCTCTACTGACTTTCTCTCTCCCTCTCTCTCTTTCTCTCTCTCTCTCTCTCTGTCTCTCTCTCTCTCTCTCTGTCTGTCTGTCTTTCTGTCCGTCTCGTTCGGTCTTTTTCTCGCTATGTTTTCGTTTACTCCACCATTTACTATTTTTACCTTTTTTTTAGCACAGTTCTAAACGATTTATTCAAATCTCAGATACCATACAAATTTTCCTTTCATTTAGCGCCAAACACAATTATTGCATCATTAGTCTTTAAAAAACCTAATTGCTTAAAGAAAATGAATTTAAATGTCAATAAAAACATTCTCCACTTTTACCTGAACGCTATGACAACAGATAACATGGGCTCTAGTGCTATTGCGCTTGATGGGTTAGTGATTGATATACTTTAGAAATCGTTGGTAACATAAATTGTATTAGTTTTTATATGAAAAACGTTATGCTTTTCGTACTCTGCTCCGTTCCTGTTATTGTTAAAACTTGCCGCCAAAAGATGCTGATAAGTAAATCTTTTTCTTTTTGCTACAATCAAAAGAACGCATTTGAGTTCGCGAAAGGTATACGTTTTCCCGTTAAACACGTAAACACGTACCTCTGTCCGTCTATTTGTCAAGTTCGCAAACTTATAATTATTCAGATAAAGCACTGAAATTAAGCCCAGGAATTCGTCGTGAACTACCTTGAATGGAGCTGCAAATACGTACACATGGTCTATACATGGTCTATATATATATAATATGGTCTATATATATATATATATCGGCAATACATTTGGAAAAGCGAAAATAAGTAAACTAACCTCTTGAAAAATATTTTCTCTACTATATACTGATGGACGATTTGGATTTATCAGAGGCACTTTTATACAGAATTGAACCAATTACAAAACCTTGGCTGATAAAAATATATCTCGGTGAAGTATAATTATGGTGACGGGTGCATAAAATTCGGTATGAGACGTATTTATTTGTTTTACGTGATTTCAATTCATAAAATCATTAATAGATGACATGACACAAGACAGACAGGCAAACATAAAATTGTCGAATTATGTCCATTATTACTATGATGTCGAACTGGTAATAAATCATTTTAATTACTTAGGTTTGAAAAGTCTAGAAGGCAGTGAGTGAGTGCTCTTGTCGCCAGGCAAAACAAACAAACAAATAAAGGCCCGGGCATGGAAAAACGAGCCGATTTCTATATAAATAAAATTTATATAAATTTTTGAATTGACATAAAATACGATTAAATGACCAACAAACTAAAACGAAAGTAAATTGGCAGAGTTAGAGAATATGAGAGAGAAAAACTAATAAATTTTTTAATGCACTTTAAGGCTAGACAGATATATACACAAACAAACACATAAGACGGAAGTGATAAAAACCTAACTATTAAGCATTAGTTGTGTTGTATAATTGCATTGTCCAGAAAGAGAGAAGAAGCAAGCGAACGTTACGGGCAAAGATAGGTATGGTAAATATATGTATATGACAATAAAGGGTTGGTTGATAGTAACGTTTGACAGGAATCAGTTTTTCTTTCCATTTGATTATTATTTTTTTTTGGTTTTTCTATCGAAAGTTTTATTATTACATGTGTAACGGAAATTTGTACAGTTTTGTTAAACATTTTTGTCGTGTTTACAACTTTGCGGTGGCTTTTCGCCATAACATATGTGTACGTGTAGCTGGTTACCCACTCTTCGCATCTGTTTATCTTTTACAACAATAACAGCCACCAACAGAAAGTAAAAGTAAAATTTATGCTTTTTACATTTAACAAATTTTAAGGAAAACAAAACAATGGATTGGTTTTTTTTCCTTCTGCCGTTTTTCTGCAAGACGAAACAATGACATGACATACGGTGTTAAAGCTCTCTTTGCTTGTCACATACCCTCAGAGTGTCTGTCTGTCTGTCTGTCTGTCTGTCTGTTTTATGCATTTATTGGTTGTGGTGGACAAAAACAAAAGCAAAGCCATCATAAATGTGGTTTAAATGTTATGAATATTTCAAAAAAAAAAAAAAACAAAAAACAAAAAAAAAAAAATAAATAAATAAATATATAAAAAATAAAAGAAACCTCAAAGACGGCTCTTACCGTTATACATACATACATACATACATACATACATACATACATACATACATAAATACATACATGCAGGCACACATATGTACGTACGTATATAAGTCTTCGTAAACTTCGTAAAACTAAAAACCACACTTCTGCCTCCTTCAGCAGCATCGCATTGAAAGCATCATATGTAATATGTTTCAAACATATTGATCGCACCGTATGAAATCTCCGAGAAGCATAAGGAAAGAAAACAACAAATTTTTCTTTACAACTTTGTTTCAATTTGCTACGTTTCTCGGTTACTATCTTTTTATTTTTCTTGTTACGGCCCATACGGTCCATAAATCACACAAAAACAACATTTCTCTATGTAAATATTTGTAGAGGTATGTGCATTATACAGCATTATAGCATGAAGATTTTTTCTATAATATTTTTCTAAAGTTTCGTGAATTCACAGTCGTCATGCGAAGACGAAGATGTTTACAAATTACTCCAACGTTAGGTAAAACGATTCGATTGCATCAAATGTACCGTAAAAATGATATAACTTGTTTGTGCTTGCTTCAAACCTCTCTACTCATCATATACTATCTGGATATGGATAAAGCAGCATATCTAACTAAAGTAACTAAAAAAGAAAAAAAAAAAAAATATTGACAAATCAAATTATGTCAATCCGAGATATTTATGCTTCAACCAATCTTCATATGCAACATGAGATTGATAAGAAAATTGTATTCGGCTATGCCCGAATCTTCTACTGAATCTCCGCTAAGTTTCCGCTAAAAACAAAAGGCCACTTGAAGAAAAAAGGGATAGATCTTGCCAAAATTAAGCAGCCACGGCGCCTTTTTCCCATTTGCCTGCAAATGCTGTCGCATCATTCATAGATTATATATATGAATATATATATTGGTATGTCTTTTGCATTTTATGAGGAATTTTATGAGCAGAAAAATCAATTTTTTTTGCTTTCGAAAGCAGATGTGTTCTCAGTTGCCTATTGTACTGTGGGCGTGTCCGATGTAGTTCATTTTCAATACCGGACTCGTGTGCAAGAGCTGCCAATATCGTCGCCAAATGTACAAGCGATCGAGCGAATGTTTACAGCTCATCGACGAGTAAAGCAAGAGTTGCACCTTCATTTCGAAAAATGCGATTATGCGGCTAGCTACTGTGCAACATTTAATTGCAAATATAGAACCAACCGTACGGACATAAGGCAATTTTTGATTTTCTTCATTTCACATACTTGCTTGCGTGCACACCTACATTGCATATTAATTTTCTTTTTTTGTTTGTTTTTTGTTTTTCTGCATTTTGATCAAACAACATGTATATAAAATCATGTTTTTATAGAACTTGGGAAGACGGTTTAAATGATTTCATAGACCGAAAGGTGCATGTGCTTGCCTCGCTTTATTTCTATACCAATTCTCTACATTGCACGCTCTTCTTCTTCAAGAAAATAATAGATCGAAAGGATTAACGTCAGGCACAATGCCTGACTCTTCATTTTAATTCATTATTGTACTCTATACGGGTTGTGATAGGGGGTATATTAAGTTTGTGCGGATGTATGTAACATTCCTAAGGCAAAGTGATTTCTATTATACCGATCCGTTTAGAAACATTTTCTTATTCGACTTAAGCACGTCTCTCTTGCTTTGTCCCTCTGATGTCTGCCTATATATATATAGTTGTGCTTGCAAATGTGGAAATTTTCTACACTGATATATTTTTGCCCAGGAACGAAGTATATTGAAAATGGATTGGACCGGACCACTTTTTCCGGCCATTGCACGTATAACGCCTTACTTTGAAACAGTCATTGTACGATAAAAAAAACGCAATTTCCGTTAAGGTAAGAAATCTGGATCGGTTCGGCCAGTGTTGTGAAACCCCCTTCTTATATAGTTGTTTCTTCGAAAAGTAAGCCTTCATATAGGGAAACGGTATAGTTTGCAGTACTTCACACAGAAATCCGTCCGTACAGTCCACGGCGGTTGATATAAAAATGAATCTACCCTTGAAAATACCCTTTTATTTTTATGAAATAGCTTTTGTTTATATTAATTATTTTTTTCACTTTACAACTTAATTGAGGTTTTCTGTTTTTATGTTTCTTATAATCAGATGAACAGTTATTTTTATGTTTCATTTAGTCTGCTGCTCTAATTTTGTGTCCTGTATATAAATAAAGAAACGCAGTTGTCGTCATTTTCGATTGACACGATTTGATAAGGAATCTATCTACCGTGTAGACCGGCAAATAGCTGCACGAAATTTCGCTGTTCTTAAGCGGTCTTCAACTTCGAGGGAATGTGTTGACCTTAAAAACTAAGTTAGAAAGTTTTGAAATTGTTATCGCTATTCGAAACAACTGGCGCACCAGGCCGACAGCCTGTTAATAATAACAAACTACGAATCGGTCAATAATTACCGGGACCAAATATGTACATACTGTCATTCTACGAAATTCAACTTTATTCATTAACATAGTTTCCTTCGAGAATAATACAATCTCTGTAAAGGTCCCCTAACATTTCGACGCCTTTTATATAGAACGATTTGTTAAGACATTCAAAATACACCCCTGTTTTCGGAATGATTTCATCATTTGATCCATCCCGTTTTCTTTGGAGAATACGGCGGATTCGATCAAACTATTCAATCATAATTTCACATAATTTCACCATTGCGGATGTTAATTTGTGATGGGATCCATACGTTCCAATGTGAGTAAGCGCGGTGACAACTTCGAAAGGAACTTTTTCGCCCACTCAAATTGTCATGTAAAATAGTGAAGGCACTGGATATTCATATCTTTAGGATTTTTTTCATGCTTTGCGGTGTACTCGTCTCTTTTCGGAAACACACTGACTGGCGTCCATATGACCTTGTTTAGAAATAAAACTGCCGATCCTTTACCAAAAGGTATCACACAGAACCCATATCTTTAGGATTTTTTGCATGCTTTTCTGTGTGCTCGTCTCTTTTCGGAGACACATTGGCTGGCGTCCATATGATCTTGTTTAGAAATAAAACAGCCGAGCCTTTACCAAAAGGTATCACCTCCTTTTGTTGTAAAATCGCCACAGTCGTAAAAACGGACAGAAGAGAAGTTGAAATTTTGCATCAAAAGTCAAAAATGATCGATTAAAAGCACGCGATGAAATAAATAATTGTGATCTGCTCACACGAACGTCCACAATGGAAAAGTCACTCAAGCAGTCTCAAATAACAGTAATTTTTATATACCTTCGTCTCCAACTTTTGGTTCCGTGAAGATAATTTTAGAAACGTGTAACACACACACACACATTCTGTAGGATCATTTTCATATTCAGTCCAAAACTGGTTCCAATTAGATTACTAACATGTCCGAAATTAACGATAAAATTTTAATTCCAATTTACTTTGACGCACGCACATTAGCATGATGCTCATCTAATTAAAAATAAATTAGAAATTAAGATTTCACAGTTAGGTAGTAGGTGGATTAGACGAACAACTTGGTGGCATTGATACCCAATTCATTATACTGCTAAGAAAGATGAAACCTCCACGTTGTTGGATCCCTCATATATATGTTTTAGAAGTAAAACATTTTTAGACAGTTAGTATACCTTCATGTGAGGAATGTACAGAATAATTTGCAATAATCTAATCTGTCTTGTTTGTCAGAAAACATCAAAAAAGGATAAAAAAATCACTTATAGGTTATATATAGGTTATAAGTGACGAAACGCAAGCAAAAAAAAACGAATTGTTGTCATTTTTGAAAGCAGAGATGGTCACAGATTATTTTGTATTGCAATTGTGTCCTTTGACCGATTAGTCCCATTTTCATAACAATACTAATCTGGGCGCAAAAACCTCTAATGTTTTTGTCAAATTTAGAACCGATAGTTTCATTTTTGCGACCAGGAGAGTGTTTACCATAGAAATTACACAGAGGTGTGGACGGACGGACGGATGGACGGTCGGACACGCTTTTAGGTCGCTTTAGAATTTCATGCTGTTCAACAATATATACACTTTAGGAGGGGTTTTGCCTGCAGGTGTTGCAGACGTTTTGCAATATCCACATACCCTACACTGTTCGATGATGGGTATTATCAAAGTAGATAAAATATTTCTGGCGATTTTTCAGATGATTTCAGCCTTGTTATCGACGCAGTAAACGCAAACTTCCGCTACTGACAATTTTCAATATTACGGCTCTTTTACTTAACGCACTTTTATTAGTAGTTAAAAGAAGAGTAAACCTTGTCTAATATTGCAAAATGGCTCTTAGCACTGTTCATGACTTGTCATTGAAGGACTAAGAAAGAAAGAAACGAATTGTTGCTTGCAATCAATTCTAAGTAATTACATGAAACTAAAATCTTAGGCTCTTTACAAAGAAAAAGGCGAAAAAAACATAAAGAAAAAAATGAGTAAAATAAAATTTAATTACCTTTAAGTTTTATGACGTAATTTGATACTTTAAAGCACACCCAAAGCAATGTAAATGAAATTTAAGAGACTAAGTGGTAAGATACTGTAGAAAACCAAAAGTAATTACGCGGAAGTTTTCATTTCATTTCTTTTGTATTGTATCCCATTAACTGACAACGGCATTCGGACAGTTAGCCAAAGCGAGCCGTCTTTTACACAAAAGAGCATAACACCTTTAAAAGCCTAAATATATGAAATTAGGGCTCAACGGCAGACTCGTAGTTTAGAAAACGATCAAAAAGAAACATTCAAAAGGGAAAGTCACAGAAAGAGAAATAAATGAGACAAACAAAATAAAATTGCGTAATTAGGCACATAAGCAAAGAAATAGAGCACAGATTAAATTTCATTTAATAGCCAATGAAGTGAAAACACAAAAAAAAAAAAAAGAAAAGATCATTAAAATCTATTTTCATCTAATAAGAGGCTTATATACGAAATCTGTTAAAAAAAGAATTTATTTTTTACTTTTATTTCTTCTCTTCTTTTTCAAATAACAAATAAAATGGTCACGTTCGTATTGAAGGGGCGGACCCTCGAATATAACTCAATTATATAACAAGTCAAACATTTCCTTAAAGAGCTGATCTCAAGCTTTTAGGCAAAAAAAAATGGAATATTCTTACAGAGGCTATCGATTTTCATTTGTAATGTATTTCAAGTTTACGTCGTGACATGTTTTTTTAATTTTTGTGAATGCTCCCATCGTGAAGCTTTCCACCCTACACATCCTTCGTAAACACTTCAAGTTAGATGACGGCACCATTAGATAGCTTAAAAAGCTTAAATTATGATAGTGTTTGTTAAACAAACCTTAGAGAGGATAATGGAACATCTTTTGCAAGACCGCCACCGCCCTATGGATATAGTAATGTGCTTATATTGAGGTGATAGGGAATTGTCAGGCATGAAACTGTGCACTTGAATATTATTGAACATGAGGTCGATTTACTGCTTAGACATCAAGCATCTCTACGACCAGTTCGAGGCGCATTTTTGACATTAATTTTAAGTATTAGCCATGGATTTTCAATAAAATTCGCTTTAATCGTCGAAGGAATTTGTTTGATTAAAAATAAGATTTGATCAGAAGTAGAAGAAGAATTGAGAGAAATAAGTTTTTCATTCAGATATTAACTATTTACGTGGATATATATGCGGATAAGAAGAGCCACGTAAGCTTGAAGTCCCGATGGATGGTGCAAATCAAATCGGTTCACAAACTTATTTAAAATAAGAATATCTCATATGTATGACAAATATATATGGCATGATGCGTCCATCTGTCCTTGTCATTTGCCATTATGATTGCGTGTGTGTATGTCGTTTCGTCGAATTATTTCATAACAACCTAATTTCGTATTATATCTACTGTTGAGGTTGGGCAAGGCTTTCTCTCTCTCTCTCTCTCTCTCTCTCTCTCTCTCTGTGTAGGTTAACCTGTAGGTTCAGGATAGGAATTCATAGACATTACCAAAACAAATCCACCGGAATTCCACCATATATACGCACACAACCAAAGCCTAGTATGTTTGCTACAAGGACAAGGGTTTGCGGTATAAAAATATTATTACAAAAAATTTTTCAATTTTCTCTGAGAGGATACCTTACCCATTTGGCGGTTTGAAAATTTATATGAGTAGCGATAAAATGAATATAGACCCGATCTTCATTGGCGCGAACGTCAATATAACCACTAAAGGTGCTGTAGAGATCGATCTTTAGCCTTTTAAGCAAAAGTTAAAGTACTTATGTTGCTTAAGATTTTTCTTTAATTCGCGATTAATTTAGGTTACACATTAGAAATGCATTGTTGTGTTGCAATGCATTGTTTATTGCCCGAAGTCGTTACTATATTTAGTTAAAAACTCTCCACGAATTTGTAAAAAGAATTCACTCATTCAACAAATCATTTGCGCATTGATTGATTGACTGGTCGGCCTTACTGAGCGTTGCTGCTTTAGAATGCAATTTTTAGAAAATATAGAGCAGTAATGCACAAATTTGTTCAAGCAAAACCGTTTAAAATGCATTAACACAATTTTTGTACTTTACCTAAAAATGTGATTTCCTTTCGGCAGTGGTCGTGGTCTGATTCTACTTTTTTTCATTTTTCTTTGTTTTATTAAAAATTGTAAATGGTTTTGCTCTTTTTTTTTTTAATGGTTTTGCTTTAACCTAAAGCAAACTCAATAAAAAATTCTACTGACACAAATTGTTAGATATTTTACATTTAACCTAAAGTTATCACGAACATCTATTTAACTTTCAAAATTAACAAGTGAATTTCAAATTGGAAATTATCTTAACTTTAATTGTGCACCTATTGTTATTGTGTGTTGTGCTTGTGACCTTGTCAGTAAAACAATAAAATAGACATAAAAACTAAGATATTAATTAGAAAGAAACAAATAAAATAAAAATATAAAAGATAAAAATAATTTAAAAGAAAAACAAAAAAAAAGTGTGAAAGTTACGCTACCTTCAGGGTAATCTTCAATTTCCTCAAACTCACACTAACTCACTTTTCAGTCGGCAATTCTCGGCAAAAATTGATGAAAAATCACATTTTGGTTGTAGCAAAGAAAGGTGGAAGAGAGAGAGAGAGAGAGAGAGAGAGAGAGAGAGAGAGAGAGAGAGAGAGAGAGAGAGAGAGAGAGAGATGGAGATGGAGATGGAGATGGAATCCCTCCCATATAAACTTTCTTATCAAAATAAGGCTTTATAAGGCAGGATGATGATCTGACATCTTAATGCATTTTGTTAAGCTTGGACCATATAGATACCATTTTTCGTACTCCTTCTCATGTCATGTAAACTGTCATACAATACAATATATAAAATGATAGTTGTAAGTGTGGGCCACATTGGTCTATTTTTCAGATGCCTTTACATATAAAAATTTTCAGGGGAAGTAAATCGGTGTTGACGCCAAAAAGGCTCTTATTTTCGATATTTCATAACAGAATAATAAATCTGAAATAGGTTAGTTCACATTTAGTCTTCCACCTCCTAATATAAGGATCCTTATAAAAAATAAGCCAACGTATCATTTTTGGCATTTTACGACGAGGAGCAAGGTCAAGAAATGTACGGCGTGGAGGACTTTAATGTGTAGCCGGTCCTATCCCGCTAACTTGGTAATAGTCGGTCTTGTCGCACTAACTTCCCTGGTTCTGTCTCGTTGCTGACTTCTTCTCTACAATTGACCATAATTTCACCCACAAGGGTTAGGTAATAAACAATTCCAAAGATAAATCGACACACTTTCGATGTTCGATAGATGTTTTCATTTACCGATCTTAGAAACCGATTAAGAAACTCTCTTGACTCGACTGCCCCTGTAGTATAATCATTAAAAAAAAAAAAAGGGAAAAAAAATTAAAAAATTGAGAATAGATAAACTAGCTCATGGACACTGGAGGGCGTCATCTTCTGGGTTGTTATTTTAATATTCATTTAATGCGATAAACTTATTTGCAAGCAAAAGTCTCTTTCAATTCGAGAAATGAAAATGACTACATATTTAAATATGATGCATTATATGATTTTTACATAATTTGCAAATTATATTTGCATAACTTTATGTATTATGACAAATTAAACATATTTTATGAATTCCTTAATTGCAACTTAAGCGGCATCATAATAGCTTTCAATATGTAAAAAAGAAGAAAAAAAAAAATAATAAATAAATAAATAAATAAATAAATATATTCATTCAATTTTCCTTTACGATAACTTCTGTATGTTAGCTTTAGCCAGGCAGGCAGGCAGCAGCAGCAGCAGCAGCAGCAGTAGTAGTGGTAGTAGTAGTAGTGAGGTAATGGTAGCAATGATGACAATGATGATGATAATGGTTATGGCAACTGTTGTTTTTGTTTTGTTATTGTTTGCTGCAGCTATGAAGCATTATTCATCAGCATACATATTCGAAATCTCACCTTATATGTGCGCATATGCAGGTAGTGCATGAGAGGTAACCTTAATTTAACTTTATATGCTTCTGCTTTATGGTAATTATGTGCATACATGAGAATGTATGCGCACCAATAAATATGAATGTAACTGCATTTAATTTTTTTTTTTTTTTGCGCTGTCGGTTTGTGTATTTCTGTTCGGGTGTTTTTGTGCATTTCAAAAACTGACATTTATCAAAATGTCGTTAATGTTGCACCTCGTTTCGGTTGTTTGTGTGTGCTGTCTTTTCAATTGCTATGAATCACACTTAGAGGAAGAAGGTAAGGTTGATTTGAAGTTTTGATTTAAAATCATTCACATATTTTTAACTAATACTTGGTTAACTGAACTATGTACAGAATTTGTTGTTCTCCTCCAGACATTTCTTCGTGTTGTCTACAGGTGTTGTCTTGGGTATGTTTAAGGTGAGAAGTAAAAAAAAACTCAAACACACACATAAACAAATAATGAATAGTTTTATCTTTTAGTTTTTTTTTTCTTGTTTGTTGTTTTTTTTTTTTTTCTTATTTTGCTTTTCTTACTGTCACAACCTTTTGTATTGAGTTTGTCATCTATAAGAGATGATAGCAAAGTGATTATGCTGATGATGAGGCTACTATTACTGTAGTTGTAAGTTAACTACTGCTCTGCTGGTGATGCTATATCTTGTAGTGATGATGTAATGTTATAAAGCAACAAGTAGCTCTTAAGTCATGCCAGGGTATAGAAATTTTTATTATTTTTTTCTGTTGCAAAAAAGAAAAAAAAAAAGACAAAGAAAGAAAAACAGAGGAGTTAAGCTAAGTTGAGTTGATGTTATGACATAGATTTCAACATAATTTATTTTGTAATTGAGGTTAAAAAATGTTTCCGTTAAATTGTCATTTCTTTCTTTCTTCTTCTTTTTTTGTTTTCTTATCTATGGCACATTTTGTTACATTAATTGTCAGCAAATTTTATACTCCGTATATACCGCTATACGGAACGCCAACTCATATTATATATAACAATATCGTTTTGGGTTTATTTTTTTTTGTCTTTATGCTCACCATCACCGAAGGATGAGAGGTATATTCATTTTGTCGAAACATTTGCAACACCTAGAAGGAAGCATCAGAGACCCCGCAATGTGTATATATTCTTGATCAGCATCAAATTCTAAATCGATTTAAAAATGTCCGCCTTTGTGTGTGTGTGTGTGTGTGTAATGTCTGTTGTAAACATTCTCCTATCGATTTCAAACGTCGCAGAAAAATTCACCGAAGCTTGAGGATCAAATTCATTTCGTAAAAACGCCTGCAACACTCAGAAGCAAGCTTCAGAGACCCCACAAAATATAAGTATTCCCGATCGGTATTATATTTTGAATAGATGTAAGCATGTCTATCTATCCGTCTGTGTAATGCCGGTTGTAAACCGTTCTCCTGGCCGCAAACGTGAAGTTATCGACTTCAAATTTGGCAGAACCATTGAAAGTTCCTGCACGCAACTTGGTATTAAAAATGGGCTAAATCGTTCGAAGGACACGTCCACAATACAAAACAAAAAAATTTAATTTGAAAATCGAAAAAAACAGCCGCACACCTTTCACATTAGACAACATAAAAATTATTCTTTTTTGCCTTTTTTAGGATAAGGGAGATGCGTATATTACATTCGGTTACGATCGAATATAATTTTCTTACTCGTTTTAATATGACCAATCACCTAGGGAATGTCCCCTATTCGTGTGACACGCTGACGTTCACGAAGAAGTACGGAAAGAAAAAGGGATGGGGAGGTCGTGGCCTACTGAGTGCTTGACATATCGGTAAGGGCTATGCCTTTAACGGCTGAGCTCTCACTATAGTTATGACCAAGTATTCTCTATCGCATTGAGATTTGAATTCGCGATAATATAAGGATGTTAAGTTAAGTTTGTCTTTGATCAAATAATTTATTGCATCACGCCTTTCTTTTTTATTAAAGAAATATACAAAAATTATTTGTTTAAGTTAATTAAACTCTTCAAATATTAGAACTGTGTGCACCTGAATCTCGGCGTTTACTTGATTTCAATGAACTATTAAGTAATGCTAGCTCGGATCAATGTTTTATCTACGTGTTTTTTTTATTTTTTATGCTTTCACATTTGGGGAAGAAACCCGTTTAATCGATAATCGAGATTAGTTTTCTACTAACATGACAGGCAGACAGACAGACATTTGTTAGCTTCCTTTCCCTCCGCCTCCTTATAAATTAAACAAATAAATAATGCCCCTTGAAAGTCACTCAAGTGATGGCTTTTTTTTTTTAAACATTTGCATGACTTTATAAAGTGAAAAAAAAAAAAATCAAGGAATTTGTAAAAATTGTGAGTTCTTTTATTCAAATTATTCTGCTATAACAAGGAAGCTTTAACTTTAAACTTGTCACGACTTATTATGATAGGCGAACACTTTGTTCTAAAGTAATGTCAAAAATACCTATTATCGTTCGCAACAACATATGTATCCATTAATAAATGTGCCCGATTAAGATATACAAATGAGAGAACTTTTCAGTGTGCCAATAATTCCTCAGCAGCAGCATTAAAACCTAGTACTTGGTAACACCAAGTAATCAAGATCCGACTCAAAGCGGGCTATAAGTGTGGAAGCAAAGACCTTGGCTAAGATACCGTGCAAACAATTCCGAGACAATCGCAATAAAATATATCGGTCAACAATTTTCGGGACTAAGTAAGACGCGTTAGTAAGAGTTTAAAGTCGGCTTCACTTATCAATGTAAACAAACTTCTTAAAGAGTTATACAATTTGACTAGCGCTTCTTTAACATTTCGATGCCTCGTTTATATGACAGTTTGTCAAGACATTCAAAAAGCATTTCAGTTTCTTATCCAAATTCTTTCTCTTGGAAAACTAAATTTCAATTCATAGAATCATACCGCTGTTGCTATCGACTTACATTGCTGTGTTTCGTGTCTTCTACTATAAGTGAATGGGGTAACCATTTGGTAAATGGTATTCACGTACCCAAATCTTTAGACGTAATTGTGACTTTTTTTTCGCTTTTCGATCTCTTCAGGGTGTCGGCCATCTCTTGTAATTTTCCATCTCGACTATTATTGAGAATAATTTTAACAACATTTTCTGATGTTTTCCGACGTTCGCGCGACCTTGTTTGAACTTGATCACTGAATCACTGAAAAATTGTTTTTGTCGACAGAGAAATCTTGCGATACCAGCATCTTTCAAAGCTAATATTAAGCTCAAGCAACGTATTCCCCATATCCCCATTAATAAAGAAATGTTTTCATCATCTTTGTGAAGATAATGAATGGAAAGAGGCATCAATGGAATTACGGTAATTCGTAATCAAATGATCGGAACAATATGAAGTTTTGACAGGCGAGGGGCGGTGTTTAACACTTAACACTTTTTTACAAATATTATGGACCTTGTGTTAGAGATGCCATTGTGCTGTATTATTGATCGATATGCTATCTCTTTGACACAATTCACGATTTGTTGAACTTAATCTCGATTATGAGTATCGTTTAAAATCCAGATCATTTCTACTATACTATACTATATTCGTTATAATAAGTGATGAGCACTTAATGCTTAATTGTTCAATATTTCCAAAGACCACTTCTATCTATTTAGGATTGTTATCACGTTTTTGTTTTATAAAACGTCGCTAATAATGATGTGTAACATGATAATTAAATACAGAAAATTATTATAAAAAACTGACAGAAGCCTTTTCTTAAACATCAGTTAATCTGTTTGCGTGTTAAAAATTAATAATAATATTATTTATTAAATGTTTTGTTGTTAAGTGTTAATCAATAGTTTCGTCACGTCTTACTTTGATGTTAAGCGAATTATTAAAGAGAAGAAAAAAATGATTGATTAGGTAGGAGAGTCTCGTGTCGTTGTTTTTTTTTTTTTTTTTGAACTTAAAGTTTAATCGGTTCTTATCTAAATTAAGGCTAATACTACATTTAGAATGAAATCAAAAGTCCAACCAAAGTTTCGAAAGGCCTTCCTATCCGAAGCGGAGTGACTCTCAAAATAAACTGAAATTAAATCGACTTTCAGTTTCAACAAAGAGTTTATTCTTTTTACTTTGTTAGCAGTGCCGCAAGTCCACTTGTTTGACCACTCCACCCCCCTTATTCTAGAAGCTCGTTATTAGGAGAAAATTGCAACTCGACAAAAATTTAGACTACATAAGTTACCAGTAAGTTTAGGATACCAGTTCACATAAAGATTTTGAGGTAATATAGACCCTTACATGTCAAAACGGCCTAATTGTTAGTATTTTATGATGAAAATCAGCGCTTAGTAGTCAGTTAACAAAGAACTTGAGAAGGTAGGGAATTATGTTATTATGCGTAGGGTAAGGGTTATCATGAATAGCCAGATCTTGTATGGAGAGAAAGTGTAATCTCTTGTTGTTCTTATGACGGAACTGAAGGATAAGTATTAGAAGTAAATTAATTTTGCTAAACGTGTGCCCGACTGCGATGAGCCATCGCTCGTTAAGCACGTTGAGCATCTTATTTTTAGCAACAATATGAACTGATTTTCAGCGATAGAAGTAAAACGTTTCAGATTTTCATTCTTTTCTTTTCTTTCCTTTCCTTTCCTTTTCTTTTTTTTTTTTTTGTCTACTTTACCATTAAAATATATAAAAAATGTTTCTCAAGTGATTAACGAAACTTATTAAATGTTTCCAAAAAAATATTTTTGACTTTCGTTCTTTTTCTTCTTTTTACAATATAACATAAATTTTGAAATTTTGAAGTCTAGACAGTAATTATGAAATTATTTTAGTTTCCAGAACAAGTCCAATGATTTCAAAATATTTTCTATAAAAATATTTTCTAATTTATTTTCGAATGAGTCACTTAAAATTCCAATTGTTGGCCTTCAAGCAGATTACACTTGGAATGTAAAATTAATGGTGTGTTTATAAAAGACACGAAACCAAAAAAAAAAAAAAACAACGAGATTGAGCATATGAGAAAACTAGTATCGCTTATATAAGACAATTAACCACTGACGTCTGAGAAAAATCGTAATAAGTGATGGGTTTCTCTTTACCATATGTTATGCTAGGCACAAGGAAAGCTCTGTGGCGTTCTATTACCGAAGTTCGAGCATATTTTGCTTATACTATAAATGTCTTTTCGCGATTTATTTAGTAATCTAAACATCATTGCATAACTTCTGCAATTTCCGGCCGAAAAGCTGAACAAAGTAAACGTCATAGGCATCTTTTGGATTCAGCGATACACGACTAGGAGAGGTGTGCAGAAATCGAAGCAAATGATGATAGGGCGTGGTAACGTCTGGATTGTAATGCAGATGCGGTTTGATCATACCTGGACGTAGCGAAGTAGTGCTGGGGGGTGCCACCCGCTATACCTCTTTCTAAACTTCTTTCTGGCCATCGTCATCACACCAGTAGGGGATATTTGTTGTATTAATTTTTAATATCGCCGGATATGACTGTTGTGCATGCGTCAGCTCTCATCACTTACTATCAGTTGTCTCAAAAACGTCTCGATTTCGTTTCATTTCAGCACTAATTCCCAGAGGGGAATTTAGTCCATTAAATTTTTCACTGCGATACGGAAACATGCAGATTTTCTTCGTGTCCAGTCCAAGGTCGCTTTAGTTCGTAAGAAGAAATTGGCCGCTCTTTCTCAATGTTTTGCAAAATTCTCATCGACCTGATGGGGCGACTAGAGCGTAAGGCATCTTAACATCGAAACAAGTCAATTTCGTTCTGCGGAATTTGGAGTAAAATCTTTACCATAATTATAGTGAATTTTGCATAAGATTACGAAGCGTAGCGTCATTGCCTTGATTTGAGCGAATTTTTTCCGCATTCTCGCCCATTTTCGAAGCACAACTACCTGTGCACATCGCAATGTTTTCTATCTTAATTAAATATCGACATTAGTCTTTCCCAGGCGCCTTAGTATGGCTTGATTAAATCCAATCAGTACTGCCGATTTTAAATGTGTCTAAAGCCACCTGTATGGAAAAACATTACAAAAGTTTAAGAAGCGAATGTAAAAAAATCCGATCGAGCATCTTTCTATATGCATATAACTAATAAAATGATTCAAAATCATCGTTCGGATTAGAAATTTCGATAAATAATTTAAGTAATTCACAAAGGCTGACGCGTCTTGTTTGACGCAACTTTACTTACATAATAAGAGGGCTTAACACATTGTGAAAAGGTATAAAGACGGTCGGACGGTAAATATCAGAACCTATATTCAGATGTTCCTTCAATTCTACAAAGAATTGTTTGTTGTTTATTCTATAAAATCTATTTAAAGTGATAAAACAGTTATACTTCCCTCGTTTGACAAATAAATAGAATTTTGAAATTTCATATCGCATGATGTCATGTCTGATGGCATGAAATAAAAAAAAAAAAAACAAATCGTGAAAACTGCCAAAATCTCCACGTTATGCACGCACATTTCAGTCTTGCATGATTTACTTTAGTCTTGTAATTTTTTCCTACATATATTATCTTCGCTAGGACATGTAGTCAACGCTAAAAATTGACTTTTATTCTCGAAACCACTTAAAAGGAATGATTAAAATAAAACCGTTAAAAAGTTTATTTGTAAATATAAATACACACACATATATATATACCATGTATTAACTTACGTAACTTAAAACTCCTATTTGACTTTTTATGATTGCGAACATACATATGCACATGCGCATGCATAAGTGGGTATAGTGTGTATACCGCACAAATTGGCCAACATTTAGAACGAGTTTTTCTGTTATTTACGATTTAAGAAGTGCTTTCAACACACTTCTGTTTTGTTTTTGCCTTTTTATGTTGTCTTTTCGATATGAAAAAAAAAAAGAAACAAAAGCTAGCGGGTATATGCGGGTATATTAATTTAATCATATCGTTTGAGACTCTCAAACGCTCTCCACGGGAAAAAAATTTCCATTACGGCAAGAATAAGGTATAAATGTAATGATAGGGGGGCAATATGTAATACAATCCAGATTTTCAATTAGTAAAAGGCTTCGAATCAATGAATTCATCGGTCATTCATACTTCATTTCCCCGCAATTTAGGAAATGATGACAAATTGTTGGTTTTCTTTGTCTTTTTGCGGTTAAGCAATGAATTTCACTTTTAGGAAGGAAGTCATTGCTCACGAGAAGAAGAGTACAACAAAAATGAAGTAAAGAAAGAATGAAAAGAAGAAAATAAATAAATAAATAAAAGATTTGAAATTTATTGGTTCCTAACTTAGAGATAATGAGAATTGGCTTTAAGGTGCCTGAAGTTTCTTTACGAGTTTTCTGTTTGTATTTTTTTTTTTTGTCTTTTTTCCCTATTTTCTTTATTTAAGGAAAATGAATTAAAAAATAAAACCAAGTCGCGTAAATAGTTTAATGACCCTTGTCGTTATGTTTGTTTGTCGTTTTTTATTATTTTTATTATTATTATTATTATTATTATTATTATTTATTTATTTATTTATTGCTATCAACCGGCATTTCAAGTAAGAGCGTTAAATATGCGTTTTCACAACTATATACACATATACATAATTTGTGCATGTGTGCGTGCGAGTGTTTTCATTCCTTCTTTTACTTTTTATCCACCGTATAATTTATGGTATTATTATGCAGCAGTTACAACTGGTTGTATATTTTAGTGGTTAAGGTTGACAAACATGCGTGCACGCATTCGTGACATTCATATCACATATCCACACAGAGTATCTACATGCGCACATATTTACAATACTATTTTCATCTCTCTTTTATGTATTTTGTCATTTTTCATCTCTGCCTACTTAACGTGAGTTTTCAAGTTTATTATATCAGCTAGCGAAGATTAAAGTTATGTTCGTTTTCTCATTCCTTGTGCAACGTCCAGTGTTGTAATGTTAATAAAAACAAAGATGCTATGTGTTTATTTAATCATGTCTGTCTGTCTGTCTGTCTATCTATCTGGGGTTTGAACGCTTGCGTCAACCACTTCCACTTTCGAACTTGTGAACGCGCGCAAATACCCTTTGTACCCTTTGTTGTAGAACTGCAAAGTACTTTGAAGATATCCGCCTCAGTGACCGCGTACGTAAAGTATCTATCTCAAATAACAGCTCAGTGTGGATTCAAAACTCAAGTACTTGCAAGAACTTGAAATAACGCCGATAGCTTTTAGATGATAGTACTTTGAGCCTTAAATGATAATAATAATAATCATAATAATAATAATAATAATTAATTTAAAGATTCTATATAGTTTAGAACCTATGTCTGATATCGATTTAAAATTCACTGAAAGTATTTCAAATGATGATTGATCGATATTTTGCAATAATTTTCTTACACCATTTATTATACATCCCATTAAGGTGACGGTGATACAAAATTCGTCCTGTGGTAATAAAAACTTTCTCACTTATTATTATTTAAATTTGAAAAAGAAAAATAAAAATAAAAAAAAATTAAAAAATAACAAAAAGAGAAAAGTTGACAATTTCAGTTTTAATACGTCACAGACAGAACAAGATTTAACATTGCATTGAATAATGAATCGACTTAAAAATATGAGATATGTTAAGAGATTAGGATGATGTTGTAAGAATGAGTTTAACACGTTTGCGTTTAAGTGAAAACATGTTTTCTTTCATAAATGAATGATTTAAGATTAACACTTTCTTTTAAAGGCAAAGAAAGGCCTTAAGGATTGGTACACGAAAAGAAAGTTTTATTTACATAATGAATAACTGAAAAGAACAAAAACAAAAACAAAAAAAAAAACTTCAAGGTAACTAAATGGGCTTAAGAGAAGATTTTACATGCATAAATAAATAAAATTAATTAAAAAAAGAAGAAGAAGAAAAAAAAAATGAAATAAAAGCCCGTAAAGCATGTAATATTTACTCGTAATTGTTTGTTGTTTTTATTGTTTTGCTGATATAAATATATAAGCGGCAACAACAGGACTACTGATCTTTTGCATATCAAAATGAACCCATACATCTGCCGACTTGCCAGCTAAAAAGCTGAAATTTCGCACAAACATTGCTTAATGGATTAAACACACATAATGCTAAAAAATGGTGGCTACGTACGTACGTACATACACGCCCACTATAAATGGGAAACTAAAACAGTGTTGAAAAACAACTATAATTTTCTCATATTTCACATCTATATAACTTTCGATCCTGTGAAAATATTTTGAAAATCCTACTACCTAAATATACTTCAAATATACCTGCGTGCTTGAGTCAAAAATGGTTCCGATCGGATTGCTAATACGCCCGCACGTAACGATCAAATATTAATTCTAATTTGTTTCCAATTCATTCGCTATTGGATCGAAAAAATTATTATGTGTGTGTATTAGAATAAATGAGAAATAATTTAGAAAAAAAGTGAAACTAAAACTTCAATGCAAATTGTGTCTGGTATTAACAAGCAGATCGAGACTATTTTCGGACTGAATGTGAAAGCGATCTGGATGGACATTTGGTTGGCTGATGACAAGTTCTTAATAATATCTTCACGGTGTCGAAAGTTATAGGCAAAAATACGCGAACGTGCATATAGACAGATCATGCCCAACCACTCACCCGACATTGTTAATCGATCAAGAAAGGTCTATGCAAAATTTCAGGTTTCTATCTTCCATTTTACCGATTGGCCAAGCCGACTAAATTAGGGAATCACAATGATCCCTTTTGATAGAAATAGGTATATGTCGTCGGCATCTCGAAAACTAGATCACATAGGAAAAAAAGGATTATAAGTGTTTAAAGGTGTTTTCATATAAATAAAAATTTCCCAACAAATTTTGCTTTGTGACCGTTTTTTCAAGATCGAAAATTGCAAAAGGATCCCAATTACATACTCCTCGGGGGTTGTAGTGCTAATTAAGTGAGCGTTGGGTTCCACGATATTCATAAAAATGCAAATCTATATTCATAGAATAGCCAGTAATTGAATAAAGGCGGAATTAGAAAACTCTCATATGGTGCTTTTATCGAGAAAGATAGGGGCCTTCGAATTAACATGTTATCGTCTGCTGTTTAGAGATTTAGAGAGAGAGAGAGAGAGAGTGTTAACGTCCCTTAAACGTGTATTGATGTACTTGACTTGAGCGCAAAAATTTGTAGAGAAAGCTAAAACTTATCATCACAGCATCGTTCGTTAAGACTCGAACACTTGTTGCAGCCACTTGAGTTTGTTCCAAAACTAGTGCTGGCCAAATTTTAAAGATATCGACAATTAAACAAATTAAAGCATTGCAGTCGGGCAAAGCTGGCTTTTAAATACCCTACAATACCTCGCCTAATATAATGCTTCTCAAGTCGGTCACTATTCATATATTTAGCTTTGACAACATAAAGTGTTTCCACTTTCCACTGGACAATTTAACATTGTTGACCATAAAATCTTCCTCAGGAAATTTTGTGATTTAAAGGCAACTTGTGTTGTCAACGGAACGAAAACGCAATTAACTCGTGGCAATTTTCCTGCGATGGTTTTTTCCAACTTGTGATGGGGAGTATCATGCCAAGAGTGCATCGCTTAAAATACCTTCTCTTTTGGCAATTGAAGCTCCATTCCTTAGTACATTCGAAAGCATCTATTGCGGCAGGAAACATCGGCATTGTGCAAAAACACATAGTATGACAAATTAGGGAATTTTAGGCTTTAGGTCCTCCAGCTTAGGCAAAATCTTGCCTATCTTCATCCAGATCTATTTTCGTACAACAACTTTTGAAAAATAAGACTTTGTATGGATAGTATCCGCAAAAACAGCCCCATCCAATCGATTTTTCATACGGTCCGTCCCTGGGTGAAAACACATTCGTGTACTAAATATCATAAAATAAAACTTAAAAATTCCAGTTTATTGGGGGCACACAAACATACATAGTCCGACATGATCAAATAGAACCGAGAAACTTAAATCGATTCACCAACTCGTTCTGTATTGATCGGTATAATACCGATAATATAAAAAAAAAAAAAAATGTGCAGAAGAAATAGAACGATTTATTATTAGCATTATTTTTATAGTTAATCTCGACAGTGAAACAAATTCTAAGACCAAAGTCTTAAGCAATTGACGTCTAAGTCTATCGACTTTTTATTGAAAAAAAAAACTCTACTCCGCCTGAGATTTGAACGCAAGACCATTTGAGCTGTTAGTCGGGATTCTTTGTCTACTCGGCCGCTCAGGCGGTTCAGAACGACTTATATTTACAATAAATCCAAGAATATATTTTTTGCAGAATATATTCATCTAGCATATCATATCGGTGTAGTTCTAATGTCGCTCGTGACGGAATTTTTGATACCCATCACCGTGATCGTAAAAACAGTAAAAGTTTTTGTTGCATAGGCATGTGGGCGTTGTTGTGAGCGCCCTTGAACCGGCTTGACATAATAAGACACCTGTTCATTTTTGCGAACGGGAGAATATTTACCACAGATGCTATACAGTTGAGTAGGCTGACAGGTAAATAGACCGGCATGCTCAGGTGCATCTCGAATTTAAAAGTGGCTAAGAATTTATATACTTGAGGGGCTTTTCGAAGCTTGCTTCTGCACGTTATGAAGGTGCTACAGCACTGCCCATATGCGCTATAATTTTTGTAGATGTATCTGCTGCTGTTTATGAGTAATGAGGGAAAACCCGATTTTTTATTTCTTTGGAAAAATAGAGGGGTTCTCAGTTTACTGGTACTGGTACTGTTGGCAAGTCTTTCGACCGATTTGGCTCCTTTTTTAATACCAGGCTAGCTGCGTGCAAGAACTTTGAATGTTGCTGCCAAATTTGAAGTCGGTGACTTAATTTTGAGGCCGGAAGAACATTTACAACCAACATTACACAGGCGGAGAGACAGACATGCTTAAATATATTCAGAATTTGATACGGATCAAGAATGCATATAGTTTGTGGGGTCTCTGAAACTTTCTTCTGGGCGTTGCAAACGTTTCGACGAAATAAATATATCCGTCATCCGTCGGAGGTGGGTGGTAAAAACAATAACATACAGCTTTTATGAGATTTTATTCTAAAACCAAATAAATCCAAGGGTTTACCTACAAAGCCAGCATAAGCAAGGTCTTGTGTTTGGTTAGTGGACACGGCCACATCTAACAATGCAAATTTACGCTAAAAATTTGAAGTGACAAGCA
>CCAG010023910.1:0-15000 GCA_001077435.1 Glossina morsitans morsitans | reverse complement strand
TCTAAGTCTTAACGATTACTATATTGGCGCACTTGTTTCCATTGATTTGCGTTTATAGCAAATGCTTGGCTTTTAAAAAAATTGTCTTATGGTGAGCCGTTTTAGTTTTTCCTTTTTATTTCAATGCATACGCATTTAGTCACCGCAAAGCCTAGTGGCATAATTGAGAAGCGGACCTAATCGGCAGTGGCGAAGACCATATGTGCCACATATGTATGTAATGGATGCTTGATAGGTATATTATATATAACACTTACCGATCTCTCATATTCTCCTTTCGCTGATCTTTCACGCCGACCAATGTTTATACACTGGTAGATGACATACAATAACCGGCTCGTCTTGAAAAAAAAAAAAAAAAAAACGAACAGAGAAACTTATACTCAGCTGTGAACGAAACTTCTAAAGCCATCACCTATATATGTTAAAATAGAAGATAAAAATTTCCATTTTTGTTGTTTGTAAGCAACACATAAGAAACTTCATTTCTTTGCTATTGAAGACAAAAGTGTCCTCATTGTTGTTGTACTGTGGGCGTGCACTTTGACCTATTTGGCCCATAGTGCATATTAATTGGCTTTCGGAAAAACTTTTGATGTTTTGGCGGGAATTTAAAAGCCACTAGATTCAAGAGTACAATCACTGAAGGGAAATAAATACAGGAACAGGCGAACAGATGGACGGACAAACACACCTGCATCGATTCAGAATTTCATGCTTGATTTAATCAATAATCACTTGATAGAATCTCTTTGGCCGCTACGAACGTAGCCGTAGAAAGCTATGTGACCAGCGAATATGGAAGATCATAAGAAGCGTAAATATTCATTATTTTTTTTTTATTTTCGGTTTAAATCTGCACAACTCTAAAGCTAATTTTTTGCAGATCTATATCTTCAACCTTGAGGTTAATACTGATGATCCAATTGACCAATTGACTGATATACAGCGTTCCAAGTTTAGCTAGCCCTGATAAATTTTTGTACCACACATTTGTGAAAATGAGCTCAGTACACTTCGATTCTGTAATAGTTATTACGGATAGTTGTCTGTGTTGCGAGAATTGGCACTGCTGTCATCAACTCTCGAAAACTCGAAAATTCCCTAAAGTTTTTGATGAAGCCTTGTTTATTCTTCCTACATATACGACATGAATTACTTATGATTGATTTCATTAATAATTGTTGTTGTGTTATATATGTTGTCTCGGAAAAAAAACTTAAATTCATCGATTTAATGTATAGAAAGCACTGAAGAACTATTTTTGATGTTTCATATTTGTAGACATGGATAGATTCGATGAAATCTAGAGAAGGCTTTTTCAAAAATTACCTCAAACATCTATTTTCCAACCACCTAATTAGAATATTGGAAAATGAAGTAATTTTCTAGAATTAGAAAAACTCGAGTTAGTTAACCCATTCACCTCCTAGACAAATTTGCCGCAAACTACAAGAAGTCCCTTTGCGGGCAGGTTTGCTACACACGCATAGTACGAGACATCTCCTAATTGAGAGGGAGTGGGTTAAATAAATTTGAATGTGATTTATTAATAAAAAAACTGTCTTCAAATTTATTTATAATGATTAGCAAATATTGAAAATAAAGTTTAAAAAAAAAAAAAAGGAAAAAAATATTAGTTTCCAGCGTTCATCAGGTATCTACGTTGAAAATATAAGAGAAATTAATTATAGGAAGAAACGCAACTGCCAAAGTAAATTTTTGCTGCCTTTGTTACTTATAGGAACTGCGTTTTTCTCTACCTCTATCCAAGGGTTAAAAAGTTGTATAAGTTTTTTGAATATTTAAAGAAAACAAAGAAAAACTATACTAATGATAAAACCTTTAGATCGATTGTGAAGACGGCGACGACGAGGACGAGGACGAAGAAGAGGAGGAAAGAGACGACGAAGATCGTAACGCCGACGAAACCGACAGTCCTCAGCACAAGAGCTTACATTGGAAACATTTAAGCTACGTTAGGACATTAAACGGTCGTTTAATAGGGCAAAAGTCCTCTTCAACAAGTAACACAACATTAACGGATTTCGAAGCCGATTCAGAGAGTAGTGATTTGGAATTTGTTCAGCAGCGAATGCGTAATCAACGCAAGCATAATATTAGTAGTGGTCTAATGCCTGTACACAATAAACGCGTTAATCAACACGGCAACGTCTTAAACGGTGGCGAAACGATTAATGCTAATATGCAAACAGTTTTGAAAGCAACGAAAACGTTGATAGTTAATGAACAGCACCACCAGCAACAATCGCAATCACAAAGAGCTACTTTGGCGGTCATTACACAAAACACAATGACTGGCTCGACAGCCACACAAATAACGACAACACCAGCCACCGCAGCCATGGCACCCGTGAACACTACAGCCACACCGCTGAATGGCAATAGTATTGGAAATCGTGTTGCTCAAAAATTAACTGCAACAATTAATGAAACTAATCAGCAGCAGCAGCAGCAGCAGCAGCAACAACAAATTGCTAACGGTGCTTTAATAATGAAACAAAAAAATATCGCAATTATATCGCCCAATAACAGTCACACTAGCAACAGTAACCACCACCACCATCATCACCATTATAATAATCATCATCATCATCATCATCATCATCATCGTAAGTCGCCTACAGTATTGCGCAAATCTCATCAGCCTCAGCACCAGCATAAGCAACAAAATAAACAACAACAAGCAACAGCAACAGCAACAACAACAACAACCACAACAACAGCAGCAGCAACAGCAACAGCATCAGCACAATTCTGCTGCTGCTGCCAGCGCCACCACCACCGATATTTCAAAATTTAATCGTTCAAATCGCAAATCAAAAAATTGTGCCATTTTCTATTTTAAGCATTTGGACACTGACAACGAAACCAACTATAGCAGCAATCACGGCGACGAGGACGATGACGGCGACGGTGACGGTGACGGCGACGGCGATGGTGAGGGCGAAATCGAGGGCGATGACGACGACGATAATAATGGTGTCGTTGTTAGTTTAGATGATGACGGCGGTGTTGATGGTGAAGGCGGCGATGGTTGCTTCTCGTCCTCTTGCTGTAATTCGCAAACAAGTGATGTAAGTATTGCTGCCAGCATACAAATAAAAACACGTAAACACATACATGCGCACACATATTTTCCTATATATATATACATATATATAGGTGCATATGTTTATATATCTCTCCTTTAAATACACTCCTTACCGAATTGACACCAGCAGCCTTTTATTTCACATTCAAAAGCAATGGATTATGGTTTTCTTTCTATTTCGTATTGTCGTATTTAAGTATCGCTATATGTGTGGCAATAGAGAGAATAAGTGATTTCTTTTCATATATTTATGTATTGAGTGCGAGCTGAATGGTTGTGACAATGAAAATATGACGCATACGTATGTATGCATGTATGTATGTTCCAAAATTTGTTTTTTTGTTTTTTTTTTTAATATTTATTTTCCTTTTATTTTACGGCTCTTATTTTCAAGCAACGACAGACAACACTCATCCTCATGCTCTTATAAGAAACATTTGTATCACTTGTATAATTGTATGTGGTTATCTGTTCGCGCTCCGTACGTACATTAAACACGTTGTCATCAATGGTGATGGTTTCATTTCCTAGTTTTATACGTCTCGTACGACTTTGCTACAGATTTGTATATACATTCATTTGTTTCTTTTTTTTTTCTTTTTATTCTCACGGTATTGGTAAACAAACATTTCATAAGAAAAATTTTATAGGAAATATGTTTATGTAAACTTTTTTTTATGTTTTCTTTTTCTTTTTGAAAAAAAAAGAAAAAACAAAAAACAAAAACAACTAATTTTAATGTTTGTGACTTCATCTATTATTTGGTAATTTAGATGTCTTTCATTTAATTATTGGATGTCATTCACAGAAAAGGAAAAAAAAAAAAAAACAAAAATTGCATGCTTCAACTGCCGTGTTCGTTATTTATTTATTGTGCACTAATAATATTTTTGATTTTAATTTAATTTTATTGCAATAACATAACGCTTCTATAGGAAATAGGGAGGTGTCGCAGATTGCTAAGCTCTGCGAATGTTACAAACACATCCTCTTCTTAACTTAGAGACCTATTAATTCATTTAGAGATCTGTCTCTGCGAGATCAGAGTTGGAAATGCTAACTTCTCATTTAGGAAAGAGAGATAAGATAACAAACACTTCAATAACGCTTTTCATTCTTATTTCTCTTAGTTTAAGCTTAAAAGCGAATCAAATTATCAGTGTATGACGGTGCCATCCCCACACAACTCAGCCGAGATCATTGTCATCCCTTGCTTATATCGAGTCAATTTAATTGATTGATCTCATCCAGCGGTCACTATTAAATTAAATTTCTGAAATTAAACCGAATATTATGACCGTTCGATATATTTTTACTTGGTAACAGTTCACAAGGCTATGTTTCGTTAGGAATAAACTTTCAACGCTTATTCTTATTACCGTAAATTATCTTTTCAAAACATGTTCTTGTCGTCCTATCATTTATGATAATTTCACTTATCCGCATATTCGTGTACTAGATCTACAAGATTTTCCGGGTGATTTAACTCTGATTCGAAAATTCGATTTTTAAGTGAAATCGCTGCGTAAAGTTATTTGAAACTTGAACTAAACAAGACTTAAGGAGACAGGCCACTCCAACGGCCTAATCAACAAGTTTTTTTGCAAATTATATTTTCTTTTTCTCTGGATTATCTTGAAATATGGGGACAACGTAGCCATTTTCCGGGGACATATTTAGCTCAAGCAACTTTGCGGCAAGCAGCCTAACTGATCTAAATTTTCTATATAAGAAAAAAAGAGGAAAAGAATCATTTAATCTACATACCTATATCGAGTGAAACACGTAAGGCTTCTTCAAAACATCGATTCGCTTGTAATGGGCGAGTACTTAAGTGGAAAACTTCAATTTTCGACCAAAAAAAAGGCACTATTTTTATTACTAAACTATATTTAACGATATATTTATCGAATAAATCCTAGTTGCTTCCTTAGAGAATGTCGCTTTGAAGATATATAAAAAATTTCCGATTGAAAAAATGAAAATTATTTGAATTATTTATCCTGTCTTGTCGATTTCAAAAATTGTGTTTCGAAATAAACGCGTGTGGAGTGTCGTTTTTTTTTTTATCACAATAAATTTTTAATAGATTTTTTCTCTTAGTCTGCGATGCTCCTCCAAGTGTAATTATCCCTGCTTCTGTCAAAAATCGCTCAGTCCGCTTCAATCCAAAACTTGTACTATTCGATACCAATGTCCATCTTCAAAACTTTAATGACTTTTAGAATACTATTGAAATCGTCATTAAAATTGCACGCAGCAATATCAGTCACTATGTCGCTGCAAAACCGCACCTATTAGTAGACAATGAAGAGAACTAACAATCAATAGGTAAGACAATAAAGAGACCCTTTTTTTTAAAGGTTATGAAATCTTTTCCACATATGCGAAAAGGCTCGAAAGGCACTTATTACAAAAATATTTCGATTTTTTGAAAAATTTAATTTACAACAGTCACGTTGGTCGCGTTCTTCTCGAAATTAAAATGTAATTCTACGAGCTACCCGTGGAATAAATTCGCTTCATATCTCAATGGATTGAGTTCAAGATTCAAATATGATTTCATATAACATTCTGGAAAAATGAAACATTGCGAAAAAGTAAAAAATTTCTTACTAAATTCGAATCGACTATTATTGCCTCGTTTTGTCAATTCCGTTTGCAACGTTCGGAGTGAAACTTCGGTGTTAAGTTTTCAATTGATTCCGGCCTATTCGCCTGGTAAACAGAATGGACCAAATCGATCGACTGGTAATCTTGCCGTGCATTATATAAACTGAGAACAAAACTTGTATATTTTGCTCATCACATATAAATTGCAAAGCAGGAAAGAAAAGACGATCTTACCATACTTGCACAGAAATGGAAAAAATCGATCACATCGATCCGAGACTATAGAGTATCGAAATTTTGTTTCATTTGTTTTTTTTTTTTTTTGCAGCATAAATGAATTGAGTAAAAAAAATATGGGTAAACAAAAGTTACGATTAAAACTAGAAGTCAATCGCTTGAAAATTGACTTACGAGAATAGTAAGACGAAGGATATATTAGGTGCTTGCATAAATTTTCTCCATTTTTCCACTTGAAAAAGGCATTGATTGGGAAAAATCTACCAAAATATATTTTAATCAAAATATTTTCTATCTATTTCTATAACATTTTGCCATCTTCCTGGTAACATACATGACGATAGTCGTGGATAAAGAACGATATTAGTTTGACAGCGATCGAGTCACCGACTCATTTTTTAAAAAGTAAATAAAGTTTGCTAAACTGTGATCACGTCACGTCACGTGATGTGTTGGGTATCCTTCATTGTGACCTATGGCTTTCATGAAAAGTATGCCTTTGCATAAAAATAATGTATAACTTTTCGTTTTTTATTACCAAAACAAGTGAATAACTGTACTAAGCGAGATGGTGTTGAGTATCTAATGTTCGGCCTTGCCCACCTCACTATCTGGTCTTACTTGAGAGAGTGTAATAATAATAATCATAACTTGTAAAGACTTATAATGTTTCTAGAGGACTTCACATTTTTTTTTTAATGAATATTTCTTCTTGATGAGTCTGCCACGAAAATTCTTTACGACTGGTAAATATGAAACCATATAACCCTGCGGATATCCTGTGTATTGGGAAGAATAGGAGGCAACAGGATTTAAAGGTTTAATTTGTAAAGGAAGTTTCTATGCCATTTTTCAAACCTCCCTCCATATTTGGCCTGTCTCTCTCTCCCTCTCTCTCTCTCTCTCTCTCTCTCTCTCTCTTTCTTTCTCTCTCTCTCTTTTTGTTTTTTTTTTTTTGATTTTCTAGTCGAATTACTTTAAAAAATTTACGACTTTCCTCAGACTATCCGTTTAACATAAAAGTTTTTACAGCAACTTTATGTTTACAATAACGGTACGTGAATAAAAAGAAAACATGCATAAATCATCAGTAAATCAAATAATTTATTCTTTCTTACATACTTTCACGATGTTGTGAAAAGTTTAAACATTAAAATAATTTCTTTTTTTTTTATTAATTTTTCCATTTATTTTTTTTTTTTGGTTTCATTTAATAAACGATTTTTTTTTCTTAAAGACTTGGCGTCGATGGAGGAGGAGTATTGGGGTTTTCAAGAGTTTCAGAGTTTAGTGCTTTTCATATGATTTCTTTGAATTTATGGTATTTCAAGAGACTCACCGCTACTATGCATTATTTAATCAATGATCATTTAACACTATTGTGTTGCTTTTTCATATAAAATGTATTTGTATTGAAAGTAACGCTAATTAAATTTTAACGCTTTGTTGGCTGTTGTTTTTCATTATTGTTATTTAGTTTTAGTTTTTTTTTTTTTTTGTTTTTATTATGATTATTAATTTATATGTAATTCATTACATTCCTACTATTTAATCCTGTTCCTCCTCTTCCTCCTCATTCTTCTTCTTTACTTTTTTAAACATATTTATGCTTTCTTGATTGAATAGTTTCACGTTTTCACTGTTTTTATTTTTTTCTTCGCTCTCCCATTCTTCGAAATATCTCTGATGCGAATATGTTGCGGTTATGAAAAAAAAAAATAAATAAATAAATAAATAAAAATTATAAATTACAACTACATCTACAATAATAATAATAATAATAATAATAATAATAATAACAGCTACTTAAATCCGCTGATGCTTCATCTGATGATGAAGGTTGGCTGTACACGTCGGCCTCAACACCAGCCGCACAACAACAGCAGCAAAAGCATTCGGCCACAACAGCCATTGATTGTTTGAATTCCATACACAGTCGAGGTTCGGTTATTAATCATTATTCCAGTGAAATTACTGACGGTATTCAGTCATCGACTGTGTCATCATCTACTGCCACAGCGGCAGTAGTCGTTTCCTCTTCAACAGTTTCGACCATTTTAGGTGACGATTCCGATAAAGAAAATAAAGATATTTTGTCATCTTCACCAAATTTGACCAAAATTCATTTGGCTCTTAATGCGCATAATACAACATATGCTGCGTGCAGCACCACCAGCATCATTGAAAGCAGTTCAAGTTCGAGCGGGGCCAGCAGCAGCAGCAGCAGCAATAATAGTTCAGGTGCTTCATCTAACGATATGCTTACGGAGGCCACTACTACCAGTACGTCATCAAGAACTAACGCTACACAAATCTTAAATACGTGTATCGCTCAACGCAACGAAAAAATGGAGGGATCGCATTTTAATAGCAATTCAATTGAGAATAACATAGAAAACTGCCGCAACAATAATGGCAAGAAAAAAACGGCTTCTTATAAAACTGTAGCTCAGTTTGTCATTACCAATCACAAGCGCAATGAACACAACCATAATTATACCAATTCATCGATGACAACAAAAACATCATTGGCCGCAAATTCACACAACAACAGTCAACGCTATGAAACGTCAACGCAATTGGTGCATCAACATCCGTTGCCTGCTTCACAACAAATAATTGCTGCAACATCATCACTCCCATTGACTACGTCAACCACAGCTTCTGTGTTACCGGCAGCCTCCGTTGACGTTACCAATGGCAATTTGGAAAAGGTAAGAATCATATGAAATTCTTTTTGACGATGATAAAATAACTTAAATGTCTTGCGGGCTGTCCGCACCACCGTTCTTCAAAGTTTTCAAAGTTAAGGAAAAAGAAAAACTATGAGTCTTGCTCAGCAGAAATAGAAGAAGATAGCATAGGAATTTAGCTAATGATGCCAGTGGTTTTCTTTTTTTCTATTTTTCCTCTTTTTTTTTTTTTTTTTTGTTTTTTTCTCTTCTATTCTTTCCTTTGCTTTTATCATCGATTATTATTTAAAAAAAAAAAAAAAAAATTATTGAGAAAAGAATGAATTTCTTGAGAAAACATTTCAACAGACATAAATAATTGAAATTATTTTGCAATAGTAACAGGTTCTGTTTTTCGAAAAAATAAAGAGAAACTGCCATCGTAAGCTGTGAATATACTTGCGGCTTATAAAAATGTATCCCCATATCACACCATAAGGTAAATATTATCCGATATTAAGACTCTCTTCAGATAACACTTTTCAAAATATTCTTAAGAGTCGAAACTATTTTCATTTACATATATACATGTGATACTATCACTAATTATGATACGAAATGAAGAGAAGAGAGAGAGAGAGAGAGAGAGAGAGAGAGAAAATAAATAAAATAAAATAAAAAAACTTTTTCCAATTCTCATAGCGATCATTCTCGAATTGGAATACAAATATTTTCTGCTTATCATCATTCTCAGCGATGATGGGTAAAAGCACGGGTCACGTAAGAATTAGAATAGCCAAGAACGTCGATTAGGCGGTCCAAACGATTGTTATTTAAACTCTTACCCTTGCAAAAATTTCGATTGCAAACTGCAACATTCATCTTTGTGCTTGCTTACGGACCAGGTCACCAAAACGCTTATAACAGGTAAAGAGCTTAAAGAAAAAATTAGCAAAACTTTACGATATTATTGCCAAAAATCGCGGCGTTAGCAGATATCGACTTAAAACCCATGAAACGTATTTATGAAGATATGATGGTCCCGGTAGACTAATCGTCATCTCCGTTTTGATCTTTATGTATCTGTGTGTGAGATGAATGGGCACCACCTTTCATTCCCGTTTATGAACGACGAGTATCTCCCAATTTATTTTATTAGTTGTAATCCTCTTTAGGCCGAGGTGAAAAGTTAGCGAACTTCTCTATGAACTAGTTTTCAACGAAAACTTTCTAATCACCTTATTTGAGGACAAATTCGAAACTAATCCTAATTCTGCTCCTATCCGCCTGAGCAGCCGAGTAGGTAAGAATCAGTGTCAAGTACCAAGTCAGTGTTCGCGGTTTCAAATCTCAAGTGCGGTAGAGTGCTTTTTGGTCGTAGCTGTAGTGAGTGCTCAATCCGTAAAGATATAACACTTATCGGCTACGGCCGCCAGCTCCCCATTTCTTTCTCTTTTCTTTTTCTCCTCTTTCTGACAATCACCGTGTCACACGCATAGGAGAGTAAGTCGTCATATTAAAAAAAAAAAAAAAAAAAAAAATGTTGATTTGATAGAAAGTCAACCAACTGGGTTGCACCCTTGCCATTCAGATAAACATAGATAGCTGACACGACTCGAATGTAATATTTTGAAAAATTTATCTTTGCCTTAGAACGCAACTCATCTGACTTCAGTAATAAGCCCAAAAGCAAAAATAAAGAAAAATGTTATAAATTTTTCAAACCCACTGAAATTCTAGCCCTTTTTTTTCCCGACGCCCTCCACCTATAATCCTGCGAATCATCACCATGCCAGCATGTATAGGGAATATTCCCTGAATGGCTGAGCAAATGTGTAAAGAAGAAAACGATCGAAAGCTTAATTTGTATGAGGCGCATCTTCAATCTGTTCAATTTTTCGTGCTAGCGATCGATCTAATTACAGTTATTTTTATACCGACTTTTTAGATGGCGATTTTCATGATTTCAATGATAGATAAGGCAAAAGATATGTAGGAAAAGGGCTGGCCTGCATATGGCCCTTGCTTGACAAGTAAAATAATATATGCCTTGGAATGAATACTAAATGTCTGGCAACTTTCGCCTAACATTTGCAAACTTGTTCGGCTTCCGTTGCACTTGTTGTTCTCCTCCGATCTCACACAATTTCCAATAGATTAATAAAAGACTATAAGCCGTGCTTTCCTGCAAAGCTTCTATTCTAAATTATGACTAATCGACTGACTGTCTTCTTGTATTTTGATTTTATGTTTATCCGATTAATGCCATATTTACAGAAATCCGAATAAATGCGCTTAATGTAAATGCTTTAACATGCACGCTTGCCTGCCTGCCTGCCTGCCTGCCAGCGTGCATTTAAGTAAAACTTATGCATGAATTATGCGAGCTTGTTTCATGCAAGCTTGTTTCATGCATGGTTGAAAACAGCAATTTTTTTTTTTTAAGGTTATGTACTCAGGCACAGGCACAGGCACAGGCACAGGCTAATAGGTCTCTCATATGCATACAATAATAATTTCATGGTGAAATGATTTAATTTTCATTTATTTTTATTAATGACTAAAGATTTCTTTTCCACATTGTAAAAATGTATTTACATAATATACATAAAATATTTTTCACAAATTAACAAATGATTTCCGTTACATTGTGGTCTGACACTTTGCTGTTGTCGCTGTTGTTTATTTATGTTTTCATATTTTTTGTTATTTTACTGCAATCCTAAGATAAATGATTGAAGAAAAACACAAAAATTATGAATTGTCTTTAAGCAGAAAAGTGGAAAAAAAAGTGCTTGTGTTACCTCAAGCTTATGCTCATGCTTATGCACATAAAATATTAATAATGAGCGGAAATCATGATCAAGCCGTTGTCCGTATATTTGCCAGTTAGTCAACTACTTTTCACCAAAAGCATTTGTACAGCTTTTTTTTTGTTTTTTGTTTTTAGTTGAGTAGCTATTTGTTACGGTTTTCATGACAATTTGTCTTCAAATTAGAAAAAAAAAAAAATGAATAAATAAATAAAAATAAAGAGCAAGAAATGACCAATACGTGGCATTTTGAAAGTAAACGAAAGAAGTGGAATAAAAAAAATATATAACATAATCAGCTTAGGCCAAATGCAAAACACCTTTTGTATTACATTTTACCGAACACCTTTGTACCGAACTGAATTTGTAAAGGACAAGATTTTCATAGTTACACAGCTTTGCACCGAATAAAAGTAATCTTTGTTTCTTCATCCTAGCCTAACATAGTCGTAACTAGAACTAAGATTTGCTAGCATTTATAAAACAAAGATTTCAAATTAAGCGCTTCATTGATTTTTGCAAGAAAAATGCTTTGAATAAAAGTTATTATCCTTCTTGGCATTTCCCATCCCTCCCTAAAGACTTACTACTCTAAGGCAGATTTTGTCTTCTTTAAAGAATTTAACACAAAACCTTTTTATCGTCCAAATTTCCCTTACGTCTTAGATTGCTAGGAAAAAAGAAGGCATCAAAAGTTGTTTTTAGGCTTTCCAACATTAAAGGTTTTTTGTAGAAGGAGTAGAAGTGTAGAAGTAAACACCATCTTCATCATCTGTGCAAAACTATGTCAAGAACGCATGTGTGTATCCATGGATAGACAGACTTTATTCTAATTTTTTACAACATTGACATGGATGTGACTAAATCGATTCAGAATTTTAAACATGCAAACACAGGCGATCATCGACGAGCTATTCTAAATGTTATTTTCTTCCTGGCCACCGTATAGATGCCTACCTGTATAGAGAGCATTCCCGAATAAAGACTTCAGAATGATGTGTTCACCTCCACTTTTGGATGGTGGGTATAAAGTATGTTGGGTCGGATCCGTTCATATTTTTGGGAAACAGTTTCTAAAGATTTATAAGGATATGTAACTTTTGAAAAAAAAAGGGATCAGCGGTACGGAAAATCTAAAGCGCGTAGTGAAGGGAAAGAGGTGCTTGTGTAATAGAACAGAAATAAATTTATTGCCGAATTCGATGTTAGGGAAAAGCCTCAAAATGCAGAGAAATGCGTGTCTATGGCTGGCAAAGACTTTAAAGTTCAATCAAAAAAAGAAAGAAAGTTAGAAAACCTACGGTGTGAAAACATTGAAAGCGTTAAAAAAACTTTTCTTTAAAAAGATTATAGGTATCAAGTATTCGACTTACGCTTATTACAACAACGTTTTTGGATTTTTTTTTTTTTTGTTGTTTTTTTTACATATTGAAAACTTTTTTCAGGAAACCATACGTTGCCATACACGTGCAGATATGGATAATATCAGTGTCAGACAAGCAACAGCCAATAACCAACACCATCACCACCTTCACCACATATGCAATAATACTAACAACAACAACAACAACAATAACAACAACAATAACAACAATAATAATAATAATAACAAAAGTAACAGCAGCAACAACAATAATAAAAGCAATGACAGCCAACAACAGCCGCAACAACCGACATCATTATACGGCCAACAATTGCATGTAAATGTTGGCAAACGTTTACCACCACGTTCACCGGCCAAATCAAATATTTCTCATGCCTCCACCGGTACAAGTACGTCCACCTTGTCACCCACCACCAAGGTAAATTGTTGCAATCACATAAGTTCAAATTCAAATTCAATGATCTATATATACATATGATATTAAGGTAGGCGGTTGGTTGATCGGTTGGCCAATATGTACTCTTATGTCTTATGCTTTATGTGTTATGTGTTATATGTTATGTGTTATGTGTTATGTCTCGGTTCAAGTTATGTTAGGTGACGGAGAAATTGAGCTTTCAAAATAAATTATAAATGATCGAAATTTAAGCGAAACGAACAGAATGCATAAAATATGTGTAAACACATGATCGATTACTATTCAAAGTTAAAACATATGAAATTTAATATGTTTGCCGGTTCGGTTACGTGACAAGGAGTTAATAATAAAAATTATACGATGGGAAAATGTTGTAAAATAATTTACAGTTTCTTCTTCTTCTTCTTCATTTTATTTTTATTTCTGTGTGCTTTTTTGTGCGCCTTGTGTGCTTTGTTTATTGTTTATTGTCATTTTTGTACTCGTTTTAACCTTTTCCACACTTTTCATGTTTTAGGCAAATGTTCGCACAAAGTCCGGTTTCATAAATTATTTATGCCACCAGCGCTTTTGTCTCCACTAAAACTCCACGCTTTTCACAGCTTTTTATATGTGCGTACTCCTTGCCGCGAAATCTTCGTCCTCTCCATACAGCGGCAGTCACTTGTAAAACAACATTTCTGTGAATTCCAATTTTATCTTTTACTTAAAGCCGACTTTTTACGCACGTTTATGTTATTTCTTTTTTTTTTTTTTTTTCTTTTCGGGAATTTTCTTTACAAAATTTAGCTTTGTTGAGTTCGATAAACAATTTCTTTTTTTTTTTTTATTATTTTTTTTGAAGAAAAACGGTTCATGTAAATTTGCATGTTACATGATCAGTAATGATATTATTTTAAAATTTTTTTTTTTTCAATTGTGTGGGCCTAAGGTTATTGATGTTTTTGTTGTTGTTATTGTTGTTGTTATTGCCTATGTTGCTATTTATTAACATTTAATTTACATATAAACATGCTGTTAGCCTTTTCTTCTTTATCGAATTACTTACGTTTATGGGCTTTGCTTGCATGGCCTGGCCTGTGTGGCTATCGCATAATATTTGACTTTGACACTTGTTACTTCATGATCGGGGGATATACAACAATACCATAATATGCACTTTGCATTCATGCGTTTCGCTTATGGCGATTCCATAAATTAAATAAGCACGCATACACGCACGCACACACGCACACACGCACGCACGCACGCACGCACGCATGCATGCATGCATACATGCATACATGCATACATGCATATACGTACGCACACACATTAGTACATGTACAAATACATACATACTGGTTCACGTCCATGTACATATATATACATATGTCATTGCCAAGGAGAATTATCGTCTTGTCAACAACAACGACAACGACGGCATTTTCCGTAATATCGTATCTTGCTGTGGTATTTATTGTCGGTACGAACGCACCGTGTGTTGTTGATTGAAGTGCGCAAACAATCGCAGACGCCTTAAACATTTATGTGTTAATAGTTTTTTCGTTTCGTTTCATTTCTTTTTTTTTTTTTTTGGATATTTTGGATTTTATTTCATTACTTATCAGTCAATTGAGATTTTAATTATGGCTTTCTATGGAAAATTTATTTTAATGCATTTCCATCATTTCGCTTTGTGTGTGTATGTGTGTGTGTGTGTGTGTGTGTGTGTGTGTGTGTGTGTGTGTGTGTGTGTGTGTGTGTGT